>ML784607.1:324521-342777 GCA_009831015.1 Picea engelmannii
AGTACAATTCTCTATTTTATTATATGATGTGTATATTGTATACAATTTTAATGTTATTGAATTTGTTTGTATATACATACATATACATTGCATAAATGATTGCATTACTGCACCCACTACTATACCTAAGGTATCTCATATTTCATTACTTAAGAAATCTATATACCTGATGTTAATCATGTAATCGATTGGAATGCGATTCAGGTGGAACCAGAAAGTGTCCTACAAGTGGACAGGAAAAGAAAACAGCTCCGGAATCGAGCTATAGAGCTTGTAAAGGCCCAGTGGACCTGGTACGGTCCTGAGGACACGACATGGGAGCATGAAGAAGTTATGCGGGTAGAGTACCTGCATATTTTTGCAAATTTTGAAAGGCTTGCAGAGACAGTGTAAGTTGCACTAAGGACAGTGCAAAAATAAGGGAGGGGGATTGTAATGTCCCCAAGGTCGAGCCCTTTATAAACCTGATGTATGAAACGAATTGAACATATGTGTTATAGGCTGGTGAGCTGAGTTCCTATAAGCTGTAGGCTTATGTGTTTGTTAGGCCATGGAGCCTAAGTGTTGAAGGCCAAGAGCCTGCTGTTGTACTTGTAAGTATGAAGAATATTTAATAAAATATAAACACCGCTAGGTGCAGACCGACCACGATGAATGAGTGAAGGGGGACTGAGCGTCCACAGAGTGGGCAAGGAATTAGGGGCTGGAAGGTGGGAAAGGGGCTAAGTGTTGAGCCTAGGGGATAAGCCTAGGGGGCTTAAACCTAGAAATAATATTTTAATATTATTTCAAAAGATATGTGCATCATATGTTTTTATCCTAAGTCCTTTTGGAAGGACACGTGATTTCCCAAGTGGTGGGAGGAACGCATGCAGTCCCATGGGTGACAAGTGTCAACCCTGACGCATGCACTAAAAGGTTGGGACGAGCCGTGAGAAGGGTTCCTCCTCCTCCATTCGACCCGGTACGGCCCTGAGTGTGAGGGATGCGAGCTTGTCTGCAAGAGACCTCGTGCAATCCTGAAACGGGGGGGGGAAAGCCTGTGTTTGTTCTGCGAAATCCGTGTACACCCTCTGTTCTGAGAGCCAAGAAGATTGTGTTCATCTGAAAATCCAGTTCACTCCTTACCCATTTGGAACCAGGGAGTCTGTGTAATTCCCTACGTGGATTGTTGTCACGCGTTCCCAGAATCAACACCGTGAGACCTTGCCGCCAATTATGAGCTTGTGTGAGAAGCCCGAGTCTGTATTCCCAGTTGACTGTGGTGGTCACGCAGTGTTGGTCTGTGCATGGCATACTGGCCAGAGTAAGCCATTGTTGAGCTTGTGTATGACCCCTCTCCAGGTGAGGGAGGTGGCTGATGCTGGAAGAGGCAGGTTGTCAGGCCTGCGAGCAACTCTTTCCAGGTGAAAGAGTTTGCTGGGAAGTGGTTTCTTCCAGAGAGTGTCCAGCACCAGCTACGGGCTCTGAGACTTCCTGATCCAGCCTATTTCCAAGACCCAGAGAGGGAGGTTAGCACCGATGGACTGTGTGTGTGAAGGTGTATACTCCCGGGTGGAACAGGCATGTGGGGAATGAGAGTCTAGTAGTAGTGGGCGTAAGATGGCATCTTTGGGAAGAATCCTTCCAGATATTTATGTGATGTTTTCCCTGTAACCTCAGCCTAGCCTAGGATTCCTTGCCTTGCGGTGGAGCTCAATCCCAGCTCGGGGGTGACCCACTATTGAGACAATGAGCAGTGTGGTCTAAGGCTGGGAGGTTCGTGGAAGGCCTACACTTGGTTGGTGGATTTCACCACTGTTACAAGATAAGTATCTAACTATGTTCTTATCACATTTTGGCATGACTGTGCTGTATATATTATCATGTTTTCCGCTGTGTATATGAATTAGTATGAAGTGCTATTGATTGTTAATTATGGCAATAATTCATATGAATACTCTGTGTAGAATGTGTTTACTTGTTTAAATGCATGTGGAGTATATACTGGACTGTATGTGTTATGTGAAAAGTGTTTACAGATTGTTACATAGTGCGTTAAAAGCCTTGGTAAGAAAAAAGGTACACTACAACAGTGGTCTACTTGTTCTTGATGCTTCATAGGGAGAACATCATCCCCGGAAGGAGCCAGTGTTAGTACTAAGTTAGCAGTATTAAATTTTGGACTTTTGGTGAAGACAGGCACACTACTAGAATAATGACATTCTTCCAGTGTAATTATAAAACATCATATTCTTCGCCAGATTGGTTTTTGCACCATATCTAAACTACTTATGTTTAATATTGTTTACAACCAAGAGTCAACATTGGAAAAAGGGCCAAGCTCTAGTAAAGCCATCAGGCATAAAAAACCAAGTTCATAGGTTATCAAGCCAAGCACCTACCATCAAATACAACACAGGTTAGTACCTACTACTACTAGCCACACAACACAACAGTCATGATAAAGCACCAGCACGCAAGGAGTTCATGAGCAGGAAACTTTAAGATATGTCACGGGTGTTGAAGTGATAGATTCAAGGCAATAAGGGAAAATTGAAACATATGTTGTTTTTATATTTATAATAATAATGGATTGGCTTGGTGATAACAATAAATAGTGACCCTATCAGTTGTGAAAAACACCAATTTCCAATAAAAGAGACATCACATGGCAAATTATGACAGATGGCTAATATGGGAATATAGTTGAATTCGGTGTTTACTTCTTATAAGTGCACTAACAGTTTGTTGATTCTTTCATGTATTGAAATCACCATGTGACTTATGGATAAGTCTAGTTTTGTATGCGCATAGAGGTTGTGTAAGTGCCCAGGTGATGAAAATCTGCTAGCAAAGACATCGGATGCCAAACGCTCAATCGATTAAGTCGAGAGCTAAGTCACTCAACACAAGGCGTCATGGGAGGATCCCACAAAGATTCCTTCTTCATGCACTACACATCAATTTTTTCCACAACTGTCAGCATTAAAAATAATTAAAGGGTTTTTGTCTCATGCATATGGATATTTTCCTCTGCATACACGAAAATAGAAAAACACCACGCAACACACAATGAGCCAATGCACCTGCAATCGACACTTAATTCAAGCGCACAATTCAAGCCACATGGAGGATGAATACGGAAGTGGAGAGCTCGTCCCGGTGGTTTACGTCTCCAAAAACAGAATAGGAATTCGCTCTATTTTCCTACACGACCCAAATTCAGAGGAAAACGAGTGAAACTTAGTGGAAGAGAAAATATTAATCGTGGGAAGGCATATGGATTTCCATATTGTTTTGAATCATCCCAGCACCAGCAGATGGCATTTACAGATCCAGCTTCACAAATCCTCTCAACGGATCCTCCTCACGGATCTGTCATCAGGTCATGGCACATGGGTCTGCATAGAGAGAGATACACCCCAAGTTCTGTTAACCTTTGGGAAGAATGATACTAAGTAGGGCTTACACATTGCAATGGTTTCCATTCCCCTCAACCATTATGGAAGAGGAATCAACCAATTATCCTATAATGGCATTTCCTCACAGGTCTTTGCCAGAAAAAGAAACGCAGGCCCCAATACTGCTAGCCAGTGTTTCTGAAACCAGCAAACAGGAATGTGGATTTGACAAGGAAAACACAAGTGTCCTAGATTTGAAGGAGGATGGATATTTGGAAGCAATAGAATCAGTCGCATGGAATCCAGTGTAACCAACAACACCTCCATTGCCAGGATCCCCTTCTCTTTCTACCCAATGGAAAATTTTCTCAATGAAAAATGATGCCACTGTGATGCACATAAGGGAAAATCAGAGTTCTCCAAGGGAAACATAGGAAATTGGCTCTTTAAGGATAAATAATATGAAGTGGAAAATGTTGCTATTATGTCAGTAAGGAGGAGAAGCATTGGAAGAGATATCTGAATGTAGTCAAGAATCATCTTCTTCTCATTGGCGTTTATCTGGTTCATTTGAGGTGCTTCCTACATCATCAGTACAAATGGGAAATGAAAGATCCAAATTGCAAAGGGAAGCAGGAAACAACTACTCTATTGGCAGCTCAAAGGAAGTCTCCAATGCTTTTAATTTATTAATGTCTGGGATTTCATCTTTTAGTTTCGATATAGGAGGAGCAACATCTGTTGTACAAGATATCATCTCAACTTTAGAATTTCTACACATGTCTTTTGTTGGACTCTGGTGATATAGTTGAGACATCACATATTTTATGTGAAACAACTTTTATGGAGTCTTTGCCTCTAAGTTTTCTAGGCTCCTCAGATGTGATGTTGAATAGCCTTGCCAATATAGGGGAGGGAATCTTCTCAACAGAAATACCCTCTTCTCTATTGAATATCAGTGTATGTAATAGTGGCAGATGCATTCATTTCACCTCAGAGCGTCAACACAATGATCAGATGTTGCAACACTACAAACCTATCATTCAAGATTTAAAGATTGACTTTGAAGATGGTAGATTGGGTTCTGATGTGTTGAGTTTGACATTTGATGGGAAATAATTCAATTCAAAGGTGGAAACTGCTAATGTGCAAACAAAAAATCCAACTTCTGAGAGTTTGTTCTATAAACCTCCTCGCCTTCCAAGCTTGGATTTTCCATTTGTTATCTTTGCTCTTATAAATTCATACAACCATCTTCAAAAATAATATAGTCCTATTGGTGTTCTACAAATGATAATGTCATCGGTTACAAGTGGAAAAATACCCATCAGGATTTTAGGGTATTAAGTTTATCACTTCTAGATTTTGACGGAGCTGTTCAGGGATACCTGGAAGGCAGTTAAGAAATCAAAGAGATAGTTACAGATTATGTGGTATTCAAACACAGATTTAGTGGAAAACATTCATACATCGATCATCCAACATTTCAACACCTATTCTCTCAAGTGTCAAGCCTTTTAAGCTATCTTTCTTTTTCTATTTTTAGAAGATTTCTTCCTATAAATTTGTAACTATTTTTATCTGAGAGGAGGGTATTGTAGACACACACACACACACACACATATATATATATATATATATATATATATATATATATATATATATATATATCATGAGATTGTAACCACAGGGGGAGAGGATACCCGAGAGGGTAAGTCCTGAGAAGAATTTAATTAATCAGCCTGTGTATGAGCATTGTAAGCCTATGGGCAGTTTTATTAAGCATTCATTTCTGACATTGAACATCCCTGTGAGTTGTGTTATCAGATTGTCATTTCTTCGTTTTCCATTCTGTTTTTCCCTCTTGCTTGAACAAGTTACAGCCATTGAGAATCAATGACTGTCCATAAACAATAGATTCTTGAGCAACAAGATTTTTTGTGATCTGTCTGTTGTTTATGTGCTTTGTTCAAGTACCTGTCAAATCCATTTTGTAGAGAGAATCTTTGTTTGGTGGATGTTATACTATTTGTCACATTATCCATTCTTCTAACCATCATCATATAAGTATTTTGTCTGATATGAAGTTTACTGGCCTTCAATCTAACAGAGTGTTTACTTGACTCCATGCCCAATGGTGATTCACTGGTCTACATTTTAGCTTATTCCTTTATTCTTTCTCTTTCACTTTACCTAATCCACCTTCTTTCAAAACCCAAACACATCATTATTTATAAAATCATAGCAATAACTGAAGATGTGCTAGGATTGACCCTATAGCAATCTAGGGGTAACTTCTAGCACTAACAGATGGAAACAACAACATTGATGGAAACATTTAGTCATGATAACATTCAATAGTATACTCCTCATCAATGTTTCTATCTCTCCCCCTTTGACATTAATGGCAAAGGGTATCTCCCTTTGGGGTTGCTCCCCCTATCTACATGCCTTTGATTTCTTTTTATTTATAAGCCTCTGGTTACTCTCTCTCCCTTCATATGAATAATATCTCCCCCTTTGACAAAGGGTATCACTCTGAAGTCATATCACTCATTATTCCCTTGTGACAATCGCTCCCCTTGGAAACATGTCTCTATTCTCTCTCTCCAAGCATTTACATTTGCATCAGATAAATCTCTCCCCTTTTTCCCATTTATGGTGCTTCTTCGTGTACATCTAAGACATATAAGATAAGCATTCAAAATCATTCATTTTGGAGTAGAAATTACTCCTAGTCTCTGGCGAAGATACTCAAGGGGTTCCCGTGGAAGTGCGTTTGTAAAGATGTATGCCACTTGTTCTTTTGTTCCCACATATTCAACTCTGATGTTCTTCTCTGCAACTTGTTCCCATAGAAAGTGATACTTTATTGGAATGTGATTTGTCTTGGAGAGAATCACCGGGTTCTTTGAGATACTGATGGCGCTTGTATTATCACAATAGATTGGAATGGGCTCATAATACTCAACCTGTATATATGTCAAAGTTTGTTTCATCCATAGAACCTGTGTACAACATGTTGTTGATGCAATATACTCTGCCTCGACTATAGATAAGGATATTGATGATTGTTTCTTTCTTAGCCAAGATACTAAACACTCACCCAAGTAGAATGTTGCTCCATTGGTGCTTCGTCAGTCATCAATGCAACCTGCCCAATCTGCATCTGTGTAGGCAATAAGTGATAGATCCTTTCCTTTTGGATACCATAATCCAAACTCTTATGTTCTTTTGAGATATCTGAAAATCGTCTTCACTACTAATACATGTGATTCCTTTGGTGTTGTTTGAAATCATGTTGTCTATCCAACTGCCTACATTAAATCTGGTCTAGATGCTATCACATATAGTAAGCTATCAATCATTGACTTATATTGCCTCTGGTATATAGACTTTCAATCATCATATTTGCTCAACTTGCAACTGGTTTTCATAGAAGTGGTAACTGGTTCTCAATCTTCCATTCCAAACCTCTTTAGCATTTCTCTGATATACCTAGCTTGAGAAATAAAAATTCCTTGGCTTCTTTGACATATCTGAAGACCCAAAAACAAGGATAGTTCTCCGAGTAATGACATTTCAAATTCATTTTTCATATTCTTTGCAAATTTATGGCTTAACCTGTCATTAGTACTTCCAAAACAATATCATCAACATAAATTTCAATTAATAAAATATTACCATGAGTTACTTTGATGTAGAGGTTGTTGTATGTGCTTCCTTTCCATAGTTCATAGGGAGTTTTTTCATTGTTGTTTGTGAGCATTACTCTGTTTTGAATGTGAAATGATGTATGCACTGCATGTGTCCAAAAATATCTGTCAATTTGGAATCCATTAGCATTATTAAGGTCATTTCTTGTGTAATTATCATCCATTATGACAATGTTTCTTTGTCTATGAACCACTCTCTAAACCAATCTATGAATCCATGCTATCGTCCATTGTCATATATTTTTCCAAACCTGCTAAGCGTTCTTACGAATCTATCTCTGATCATACTGTCCAAGAGTCTACTTGCGCAACTATCCATAATGCTAACCCATTTATCACTATACTATCATGAAGTCTTGATTAATCTATCAAATTGTACTTCTGTTAACTGAATACTCTGAATCTGTCTTCTCAAACTTTGAAATATGCTCGAAGGATGGTTATTTGGTATGTCACAACTATCGCATAGACTCCCCCTATCTAATATTCATATTACTTGGGAGTCTTTAAGCCGGATGGCTCAGAAATATTCCTTCTCTAATGTGTATTCATCATCATCTTCATTGATAGATTCATCATCATCTTCATTGGTAGATTCATTATCTTTCTGAGATTTGACTTTTTTCTTTCTATCTGTGGATTCATCTTTCACTACAATGCCTGAAAGTACAATCTCTTGAACATGTTCCTTATTTACATGTCCTTCCTTTCTTTCAATTATTTTCCAAACCTTTATTTATCTGATATCTTTATTTTTCTCTGTAGAATTGTCTTCATCTCGTTTTATTGCCAATCTTGCGATCTCTGGTACCTGGTATTTTTTCACTTCTTCTTCTTGTTTTCTTATCCATACTTTCTTATATCTGATATCAGTGTTCTCTTTCATGGAAGTATCAATCATGCTTCTACAATCACTGGCTATGTGTCCATAGTTATGACATTTGCAACACTCAATGTTACGTGCGGCCACATAGGCACTTCTTGCTTGAACATTTCTTTTATAATCCATGCAATATGATACCTTATGTAAAAAATTAGTACAATAAAAGAAATGACCATAAAAGAAATTTGCATACCTGGGAGTGAATGATCTTGTTTGTGGTGTAGTCCTTTTGAATTTCTACCTTGACTGATCATGATCATGATTGAAGCTTATTTGTGGCTTGAACACATATGGTCTTCTTGAAGATGTATCTTCAATAGTTTTCTTAGATTTTGGTTGACCATGATTTCTTCCTTTGAATACTTCTGCATAACTCTTTCTATTTTCTTCATTCTTATTTTCTATCCACCTATAGTGTTTCTCTTCATTCTTTGTAACCGATGTGGATTTTTCTATCCCTTCAATGTTGTTTTTGAGATTGACGATTTTACTTCTCAATGTGAAAAATTCTTCTTAAAGTTTCTCAACCTCTTCTTATGTCCTTAATATATGAGACTTCATGAATTCTTCTGTTCTCTTCACTTCTTCAAGATGAATTTTTAATGTGATTATTTCTTCTTCAATTATTTTCTCTTTTTGACCAAAATTTGACTCAAGTTGGTTTAGATCATTAGTTCTGTCCTTAATATGATCTGTCAATATATTCTCTCGCATTTCTTCTTCTTCCTTTTGTGTTGCTATGTTGGCTTCCAAACACTTCTTTTGATATTCAATATTTTCTTCGATCTTTTTGGCTTCTTCTAGATGAGTTCTTAAGTTCTCGATGGCCTGTTGGGCTTCTTCAAAAATGTGAACACTTTCCATTTGTTTCATCAATTCTTTCTTGAGTGACTTGTTTTCTTCTCTTAGTTCATCTAAAGCATTGATCAATTCTGCCTCATATTGTCTTCTTTTTCAATTTGCTTTTCTGTCTCATTTCCTTCATGGAATTTTATTTCAATATGTCCACATTTTTCAAAATTAAATCAAAACAATATACCTCTCGTGATTATGTACTCTTCATCTTATGAATATGTTTGACATGGTGAACATAATTCTTCCTGATATGTATATGCGTCTTCTTTGACATTTTTTGAATCTGCGATGGGTGAAGAATATGTGTCATGTAACTTATCCCAAAGTTCTTTTGTTGATGAACATTTACCAACCTTTTCTCTTACTGGATTAGGTAATCCTTCCCATATTAAATCCATTGTTATTTTTTTATTCTTCTTCAATTCCTTCTTAGCTGAAGTTGTTTAACTTTTTGAACTGTCATATCCTGTAACAACTGATAGAAAAATATAATGTCCATGTGCCTTTAAAACACTTTCGTCCTTATGCTCCACATCTCATACTTAAAACCATTCTGACCATTAAACATTGGTACTCCATTCTCAGAATAATCCATGATCTCCTTCCAATGGTTAAACTGTTTCCTGAAGGAATCAGATCTGAAACCAATTGTTGGATTACTAAGAGGGGGGGTGAACCAATAATAGAACAATTTAATCCTTTTTAACCATATAATTCAAGTGTTATATCAATGTATCATTATCATCCACTAACTACAGAGTAAATAAGAAATGAACAAATGAACAATCATACACAATACACCAGTGTTTTACGTGGAAACCCAAAGCGTGATAAAACCACAGAATGATTTTTCTTATATGTCTTGAAGAATTACATTCATTGGAAGCATTGACTTACTTTGTTTTCCAGCTGCAACTGGAAGGAGGCTCCAACCCCCTAGTTTCTCAGGATACAACCTGAGAGAAGCTCCAACTCCCCAATTCTTTGGCTACAACCAGAAAGAGGCTTCAACCCCCTATGCTCTCTGGCTACAACGGGAAGGTGGCTACAACCACTTGTCCTTGCCCTATCCAACTACCCTGATGTATAATTAGAATGAGGAAACCACTGTCACACTATCACTTTGAGATATATTGTCGTAAACCTGTACCAATCAAGCTGTAATCAACTTGAACCATAAATAAGTGCACCAACCATGCACCAACCTGTACCTCAACATGTAATCAACTTGTACCATAACCAAGTGCATCAACCATGCACCAACCTGTACAAAACCTGTACCATGAACAAGTGCATCAACCATGAACCAAACCTGTACAAGACCTATACCATGAACAAGTGCATCAACCATGCACCAACCCTGTACAAATAACCTGTCACAACAACCTATACAAACAACCTATCACAACAACCTCTCTCATCAATCTTATCAACCAAAACAGATCTACTCACCAATATCAATCACCAATATCACTCTCAAATATGTGTATCAACCAAGCATAACACAACAACTCATAATCATCACCAAGATCAATATGTGCTTCTAATAATATATCAATACAAGTATGCTACATCATCCATAAACCATGTGTCATAAATACTACTAACAAGTGACTCCAACAATGTATCAAGTATGTACCAATCATGTATCAACTACTCATCAACTATGACTCATCAATATGTACCAACATCATCAACTAGACACCTCATGTATGTGCCAACTCATCAACTACTTGTCTCAACCATGTACCCAACATGTACCTCAACTAAAAACCCTCATCAATTTCATCATCCAAATATGATTTGAAACTATGTAATAGACCTAGTGTATATGATCACATACCTTCAAACTTTCCTTAACTTGAACAACAAGAGACTAGCATTTTCATCAAACTTTACTTTAGTCTCACATGACTAGTTTTGGATTAGTCAACAACCCTAACTTGAAATAATCATAACTATGTACCAATAATGAATACAGATATGAAACTAGTACGCAATTTTCTTCAGTGTGCTTTATGCAATTCCTCTAGGTTTCACTACTTGGAACCTATCAGAAAAGGATTTATAGAAAAAATGGCATACCTTGTTGATTTATGGCTTATTCTAGAGAGAAAACTTGTAGAGTGTTCCCCGCATTGTTGTATGGATCTAAACATGTTAAAAAGAATACTATAGACTCTACTCTAACCAACACATTTATTCTTACTTAATTTGTATCTGTTATGAATAAGTTATGACGTTTTTACCTGAAACACATGTTTTAGACTAGTTCAAGGACAAGCCACAAACCCTATTTTCCATTAAGTGTAACTCCAAAAATACAATGACCCACAAGATGAAATGCGTACCACAACTGCTTGGGTATTTTTAATCAATGGCCTATCAATTTCACGGTCTGAGTCATTCTAGAAAAAATGTTATTGCGGAAATGGTGACATGACCCGTAAATAACATACCTTAGAAAGCATCATCAAAAGAATTTATCCTCCCTTGAATTTCGACCTTCTTTAATTCACCTTCTCTCTCAAATTCATCTTAGATATCCTTTGGTTGCCTCAGTCACCTATAGATATTCAATATGCTCAACTGTGATATAAAATGAGAGAGCCTTGCCTCTTATTTATACTTTTATGTAGCTTCCTCAAGGGGTTACCATTTAACCATCTTAACCACTTGTCCAAATAGTAATTTATCCATTAAATTTATTATTTAAATAATTTGTTTTGTATCCACTTTGAATTATAGTACACTCATCACTTCACTTTACCTCAAGGGGTTACCTTCTAACCATCTTAAACCACTTTCCTTATTTTAGGGCTAACCCACTTCTAACCACGTCTCAACTTAGTAATTTCTCTATTAAATTTATTAAATTTATGATTTAAATAATTTATTTTGTATTCACTTTGAATTATAGTACACTCATCACTTCACTTTATTATTTACCTTCTAAAAATGTCTTAAACCATTTTGACTACTTTGACCTTTTGGGGCTTCTAGATGACTCATAAGGGTTCTCCAACTTTACATGGCCACAACTCTCTAACCGTGAGGAGTTATGCGATGTTCCACATACCATTGAAAATGACATGACATTTACTATCCATATAGAATAGTATTACCTGAAAATATATCAAAACTCATACCGTTATCCATCAAACAAACTTGGGTCTATTACCCAAACCTGGGATCTCCAACTTCTCATGGCCATAACTCTCTAACCGTGAGGAGTTATGTGACGTTCCACATACCACCGGAAATGGAATGAAATTTACTATCCATATAGAATAGTCTTAACTTCAAATATATTAAAACTCATACCATTGTACACGAAACAACCTTGGGTCCATTACCCAAACCTTTGTGCTACCGGAATTCGCTACCGAACTTTCTCCAAGGGTTGACATCAATCAAGAGGGGTTGACATCAATATACAATATCACTCTCCAATGGTTGAAATCAATGACAACCAACAATCCATCAACCTAATACAACTGTCTGAAACTCTCCAGGATTCGATTTCTACAACATTTTCAGAGACATGGAATCGAGTTAAAAGAAATCGATCCACACCTATGATCGATTTATGAAAATCACTCACTGAATTAACAACCTTCACAATGATATTTGAATAATAATATAGATTATTGTTAATTTAAATGAAGAGGTGTGATGGTACAAACAAAGGGACACAATTCTTCATATCTCACACCAGTTGGAAGAATATATAAATGAGAAATCATGGTGAGAAGAAAGTGTCTTTGTAGTAAAAATTAGAAACTCAAAACAACAACAAATTCCAAGAAGAAGAACTATTGATTCTTATGAAGTGAGGGTGGAAGGGAGGAGCACAGAATGATTCATATCCTTTATTTAAGGGAGTTGGTGATTCCTAGGGTTAGTTCCCTAAAGATAAGGGAGTTGGTGCTTCTTAAGGTTGGTACCCTAAAAGTAAGGGAGTTGGTTCTTCCTAGGGTTGGTGCCCTAAAAAAAAGGGAGTTAGTGCTTCCTAGGGTTGGTGCCCTAAAAACAAGGGAGTTGGTGCTTCCTAGGGTTGGTTCCCTAAATATAATGGAGTTGGTGCTTCCTAGTGTTGGTGCCCAGAAGAAGGGCATTTGTGTCTACTAAAGTTGGTGCTCTAAAAAGGATTGGCGTCCTTCACTATTCTTCATAAAAATCCTTGTAATTCCTATTAATTATATTTATATAATTGATTTTACATACAAGTCCATTGTTGATCTATTGTGGTAATTAACAAAATATAAAAGTAACTGCTAATTGTTGAAAAAGGGTAATACTGATTCACCACCCCTCTAAGTATTCCAACAATCATATCATAAAAATATTTTCTGAAAGTTGCATCTTCTGAAGTAGGGATTCCATGACTCTCCTCATGAGCCATGCTTGGTGAATACCTCCTTCAAGATTGAGGTGAATTTGTAGTTCTCCTTCTTGAAATTTGGGAACCTGGATACACAAGTTGACCTTCTCCTCTTGTGATCTTCAATATTGCAATCATCAGAAAATGAACACTTGCAAACAATCAAACATTCAAAAACCTTTTCTCTAAAACCAACTTTATCTGAAAATGAAAAAGGTTTGTCTGTAAAAATTTGCAAGATTTGTTTTTATGTGATTTAGGCAATTGGATAAAGTTGCAAGAACATAAACTTAATGATGTTTTTTACTTAATATGATCATCATAAAAAAACATAAACAACAATCAATTAACAAGCACATAACACATCAAAATGATAAAGGAGTTCACCCCTCTCTTGGGCTACATCTCCTGGTCCAACTTCCAATGCATCATTTTCATTATATTCGGAAATTGTCAAAATAAGTGCTTTAGAATTCTCATAATGCAAAATAGATGGATGCAATGGCTCCAGAATGTCCAAAAACCCCTAGTTGGGCTCTTCTTGCACATGGTTTGGCAAAAATAATGGATAAAATACACTTCCTCGAAGATTTTTCCCCAATAGCTTGTTATACCTGCTCGCCAAAACGCACCTTTTTCAACACTAAACCTAGCTCTAAGAATTTCCCATGCCAAAAAACCAACACTCGCGCCATTCCGCAAATTGGGGCAAACTGTCACATCGTTAGGGAGCATAGGCAACTTTCCTAGTGGAGCTTATGTTCACATGGCCCCATGTGGCCTGGTGCTGACATAAAATTATGCACCTGTTGGTCTATCCATTGGAAACCACGTTGCTTGTCATATGGAGGTGTAACGGTATGTGACCCGGCCTGGGGATAAGCCCCAACCCTTTTTCACCTGGACCAAAGTTTAATGCAAATTTAAATTAAATTATTAAACAATACATATTAAGAACCATCATAGGCGGACTAGTAGCATGACCTTTTCCAATACTCTGCCATACAAAGAGGTCCCGGGTTTGACCCCCGTGGAATTTATAAAATTTTACACCAACAAACCAATGACATGGTGCCATGTGGCGTCACTAGCTGGGCTACATGGCACCTTTCCATTCTCCCATACATTGACACGTGTCGACCACTGGTTAGTCCATGCCCCTGCTAACCAAGATGCCAAATCACCCTGCCACATCAACATCGACCACATCAGTGCCTTCCATGTCAACATATGCCACGTTAGCCTCTACCTATCATTCGTACGATCGTACGGTCAGCTGACACATGGAATGTATGGACTGTACGGACTACACAATAAAAAAAAAATCATGTTTGGAAAAGTGGATAGAACGTGATATCTCTCACATACAAAATCAGTTTGATCCCTTTCAAGTTGCATTGGGATCGTGAGGACACGATCTACGCAATGAATCCATTTTCGAGAAATTTCTATCACTTCAAGTTTTGAGCATTTTTTGATACCCTGGACCAGGGTGCTATGATTGAATATTGTACACTTATGCTTATTGTGTGAATGTTTTCCATTGATATAACTGTATTATTAATTTCCATTGATATTACCAAATAATTACTCACCACATTTATTACTGTATAATTGATTGTAATTTTTAACAGTCTTGCAATACTTGATTTAAAACAACTATAGATGGTATAATGTGCATCTTTACAAAATATAAACAATTCAAGTTCTAAATATGGCTTATGTATGAACCTTTACTTTAGTTAATGTCCATTATGGTACCAAAAACTTCGAGGTATTGGAAATAAAAATGTAGAGATCTTTATCTAAACTATTTCATCCCAATACAATTGTAATAACAACAACATAGACATTTAAATTTAACAATTTGAAATGAAAAACTGGAATACAAAAGGAGAATCCAAGTTCCACCCAATCATAGAATGGATGAACTAATTTACTTGATCCTATCACCCCCAAGCCTGATCATAAATCCATGAGGGTGATCCATGTTGCCTGTTTCAACAACCTCTTGTTCTTGACAGTTCCCTAGCACATATAGTGCTCTCAAAATAACTATGTATCCCAATGTCCTCTATAGAAAGAAATAGTTTTCAGTTATTTCCTTTTTAAAACATGCTAAGTAGCATCCTGCCTCCTCACACATGTGTTCTTCTATTTCTTTGTTTCCCATGTCTTATTCTTCCCCAACTCTTTTCCCTCCTTGGGAATATGTACAGCTTGGGAAAATCCCTGATTTACAGGGTGTGTCAATCTCTAGAATTAACTTCTGACACTTGTCCTTCCCTGCCCAGGGTCATCTTCAACTTCTTCCCCAATCATGGATTCATAATCATCTCTTTTTAGCTTGGTTGTTCCTTCTGTCCCCTTTATTTATTAAATAAAAATCTTGTCTGTTACATCTGTCCAGTCCCTGAGGACACTTGGAAATTCATTGTCTCATAGGATAATTAAATAATTAATAGTCAAATTTACCCTCTAATTCTATATTTAAATTTTCCACTTAAGGAAATTATTTAGCATGATACTTTATTTTATTCGAGGGGTATTACATACTCTCCCCCCTAGAATTAACATTGTCCTCGGTGTTATTTATTTATTCTTTCTGGTCATTCTTAGAACAAGGTTTGATATGTCTTCCTTGTGACATCTTCCAACTCCCAAGTACCTTCTTCATGGATGAAGTGCTTCCATCGCACTTTTACCTGAATGATGACGCGATTCCACAACATTGTTTCTTTGTTGTCCAGAATGTGCAAAGGTTCCACCTGGAACTTGCCTTTTAGTTTTACCTGCAACAAACTCTAATCAATTACATGAGTAGATTCATGAACATATTTATTTAATAATGAAATATGAAAATTTTTATGAACTTTTAAATTCCCCGATAGAACTCGTTGATATGCTACCAGGCCAATGCGAGCTAGCACTTCAAAAGGACCACAAAACCTTAGTGCTATTTTTTTACATATCCCAAATTTCAATGAACTTTTTCTTTCCTTAACCTAGAGATAAACATGACCTCCAACATGAAATTCTTTATGCATTTTGTTCTGATCTACATAACGTTTTTTTAATGTCCTGCACCATTTTTAAAATTTTGTTGGGCCTTTTTCACTATCACTTCCATTTCCTGTAACATATCTGGTCCAACCATGATCCTGTCTACTGCATTATCCCATCTAATCAGAATCATACATTTCCTACAATAAAGGATTTCTAATGGACTCATTTTGGTTGAGGACCCATAACCTTTACTGTAGGCGAATTCTACTAAAGGTAAGTTGTCTTCCCATTTTGTCAGTTTATCCGTCATGTACATCTGGAGCATATCTTAAATGATCTGGTTAGTATGTTCAGTTTTCCCATCTTCCTCTGGATGGTAACTGGTACTAAAGTTTAGTTGAGTTTCAAGACCTGCAAACAACCCCTTCCAAAAACTTGAAGTAAACTTAACATCTATGTCAGAAATCACCTTCTTTGGTATCCCTTCTAACCTAAAAATTTCTTTGATTTACTCTTCTCAACCATATTTTGCAGTGATATCTCATTCATAGATTGATTTATTTTATTTACTCTTCTCAACCATATTTTGCAATGATATCTCATTCATCTCTTATTGCTCGTCCTATTTCTTCTTAATCTTCTCATTGTCTTCCTTAAAAGTCTTAAGTTCCACTATGAGGCTCCTCATAGTTTCGAGTACCTGAGAGGCTAAATTGTTTTCACTTTTCTATTCATGGTTTTGTTGGTTGGCATTTCCTTCAGGGTAAACTTATTCTTCATTCTGTGTTGAAATATTGTGAAATTGAATATTATCTTGTCACTTTAATAATAAATTATTCACCTGGGTTAGAAACTAAGCATACACAATTTTGTTTAAGAATTTGTGTTTACACCCATAAGGTCTATTGTTGTCAACCTAGGATCTAATAACATATGAAACATACCCAAACCTCATAAAAATAAAATAAAATAAAAACTTATTTATTTCAGTAGTTTAATCTATCGAAGGAGAACTATGAATTTTATGAATAGGTTACCTTCACAATATATTACTATTTTAATTATGCCGCTTAACTTACCCAGTTCCACAATTATTAGTTTGACAATTCATGTCTTATAGTTTGAGTTCCATTACATTGCAATTTGAAAAGAAATACTAGGTGATAATAACCACTTGGACTCATGGTGCATAAATATAAGTAGCATACCTATATGTATTCCTATACATAGTCAAAATATTGATAAATCAAAGCAATAGATTCTTACAAGATATATGAATTTGAATTAATTAAACAAGTGCTTTACAACTTTATTACTGTATTCAACCCACTATACTATTTCCTTTACATCACATGTCATTACTAACTTATTGTTAAGGCCAATGGTATCCTTAAGATTCCTTTATCATTTTAAAACTTCACCTTACACGCAAGGTTTACGATATAGCCCAAACATGAAATTAGGTTCTACATCCGAACTACTCGGTGAATAAAATGGGTTGGTGGAATGCATTTACATAGCCATAACTCTTGTTCAGACATATCAATATCTTGAAAATTGTGGACCACTCTTTGGATGCCAGGTCTCCACCTTCACATATCTCTTGTACTCTATATGACTAGACTATTCAGTATGGTATAGGAGAGGAGCCTGAAGTCTCCCTTGTTACCTACACTAATTAGGTTATGAATTTCACACCTTTCCCCGCTATTGTTTCCTTTTCTCTTGCTCTGGGTAGTGGTAATGACCCTGTTTTCTCCTACATAAATTGCTCTGCTACTTGCAATTCTTACTAGCGTATGTCTCTATGAAAATTTCAACTATCTAACCCGAGTCTTGGATCTGAGCACTGTAATAGTGACCATTATCGGTTCTCATTCTCATTTAATATATCTTGGTCCCTTATCGTGGAGCTTCCACCGATAAAGAGTTCGGGGTAGTAGAAATGGCTACAGTCTGAAAACTCTTAGGTAAGTAAATTGTCTTTGGGTTTATCCTGAAATCATATGTTTTTACAAGGATTTTCTCT
>ML784608.1:12269-35329 GCA_009831015.1 Picea engelmannii
GGAGAGCTTCTTGTGAGAATATCTTTTGGAGTATTGATGGAGAGCTTCTTGTGAGAGCTTCTTGAACATTTTTGGTGTGGAACACTTGAGCATATTGAATATATATATATATATATATATATATATATATATATATATATATGTTTCTAAGGTAACCAAGGATATCTAAGCCGAAATTCTGAGGAAAGGTGAAGAAAATAAGGCTGAAATGCAAGGAAGGATAAATTCTTTTGATGGTGCTTTCTAAGGTATGTTATTTACAGGTCATCTCACCATTTTCGCTATAAATTTTTTTCTATAATGATTTAGACCGTGAAATTTCTATGCCATTGATAAAACATACCCAAGTATCGGTGGTAAAAAATTCATCTTGTGGTTCATTGTATTTTGGGAGTTACACTTCATGGAAAATAGGGTTTGTGGCTAGTCCTGAAACTAGTCAAAAATAGGTGTTTCAGGTAAAAACATCATAAATTCTTCATAACAGATCCAAATTCAGTGAGACAAAATGTGTTGGTTAGTTTAAACGCTGTAGTATGTTTTGTAATATTTTTATATCAATTCAATAAATATTTTTTGCGGGCCATGCTCTACAAGGTCGCTCTCTAGAATAAGATAGAATTCAGCAAGGTATGTCATTTTTGCTATAACGCCTTTTCTGAGAGGTTCCAAGTAGTTCCATATTGAGGAATTGCATAAAACACACTGAAGAACATTTTGTATCAATTTTAGATCTTTATTCATTACAGGTACAAAGTTATTATTATTTCAAGTTGGGGTTGTTGACTAATCCAAAACTAGTCATGGTTGAGACAAGCAGTTGATGAGTTGGCACATACATGAGGTGTATAGTTGATGATTTTGGTACATATTTATGATTCATTGTTGATGATTATTTGACACATGATTGTTATATACTTGGTACATGGTTGGATGCACTTGTTTATGGTACAGGTTGATTACAGGTTGTTTGGCACAGGTTGGCGCATGGTTGATGCACTTGTTTATGTTGACAGATTGATATCTGTTGAGGATTGTTGCCTCATCTCAGTTTGTGTTGAGAATGTAAGTTGATTCTTGCATATAGAGATGGTGCTCTTGTAGAGTTTTACTCTATTCAGTTGTTGCTGAAAAACCCCCAGATTGAAGTCCATAATAAAAAGAAAAATTGTACATGCATCTTGTGTTCTTTGTGTTCCTTGTGGAGATGATTTGTTGATGATATGTTGCTGATATATGTTGCTAATATGTATTCACATATAACTGATTATAAATGAAAGCAATGAGTAATGAGCAAATGTTGAATGTTAACTAAGGAGTTTTTGTGTAAGAGGGAATTTTTGGGAAAAAGATCCCCACACTCATTCACCCCCCCCCCTCTAAGTGTGGTAGGTGTGTCCAACAAGAGTGCCCATCAAATTTATACCCTAGTTAGCACCCAAAGTTTTGGGATAAATATTATGCATGTGCACAAACACAATTGTGCATGTAATACAGTTTTGCACACACATTGGTAGCGGTGCAATGAATGGAATAAGGCACTTGCACCAATTAGAAATTCCACTATGTGTGCCATAAATAAAGAAGATATTGCATGCACATCAGAATCAAGAAGAGGATATTCAGGAAATATTCCTGAATGATTATCTCAGGTAGCACGAGAGATCATGGAGTAGTTAAGGGATGAGTTGACAAGTTAGTTAAGACTTCCATGACTCCAAAGAGGCTATGTGGACTACATACAGGTGGAAAAACTGTGCGAGACTGACAGTTAGTAGAGCGAGTGGAGCAGAGTTGAAAGTGACAAAGCACCAGAGCAGATAAGGAAACAAAAAAGGGAGCAACAATGACACATAAAAGGTTGTTGTTTTTGTTGATTATTGTTCATTCAATGGGTTCGCTTTGAGTTCTCTCGGTAGAGAGATGAGTCTGGCTAGTTTTTGCAAGGGTCTGTTTGTGAGTCTAGCTTTGTATGTAGCTAGAAAAAGTTTTGTATGAAGTCTGTAATGGAGTCAACTTAGAAGTACAAGCAGATTTTGAGAGAAATCCCATGGTGCCTTGTAATGAACTACTGAGAGGATGTATGAGAGTGAAAGACATTGTTTCTGATGAATGTTGAGTCTCTTGGTCCCTGTATGTTACTGTTTGAATGGATATAAAACAAGCTGCAACTATTCTTGTCATTTACTATGTTGATTATGTGTCCAATTAATGCATGTGTTAATGTTACATGTTGTTAATCTTTAATAATAATGCAATAGAATGTATGAATGTTATCCTGAGTGGATTCTTTGTGCAATTTAACCTTCATCATCGACACAAGACTAGATGGTCTCTGTGATTCTCATGGCATCTTGTGGGAGAAATTCTTCAGTCTTTGGTTGAGGATTGATATGTCAATGACTTGGAGTTTTTGTTGTTCAAATCTAGACGAACCATGGGTCATCAACCCCTTAATGTTAAGAAGGATGTGCGCAAGCGATCCAACAAATGGTTCTGTTGCTGGAACCTAAAGGTTTTGTATTGCATGAAGAAGGTAGAGAATGAGGTGGTATCCATCTTGGGAGGAAACACGAGATTGGTTAACTATGAAAAAAGATGAGTTTGATTGATGAGAAACTCAAGGTTTGATCACCAACGTGGAACGATGGAGGGATATGTATATCTACACTGATATACATGAAATTTTCTTTGTTGAATTTCCATGTTTATTATATGAATGGTTGAAGAGGTAGACTATTAATATTGCTTTGAGGCCTCAAGAACAATTGGTCTGGGACCAAATAATAGTGAATAACATGAAGGCATTGGACAATAAGTGGGCTCGAGCAATTGATTTCTATTTTTCTAAGGCGATGGAAGGTTACATTATCGAGTTTGTTATAGAATACAATGATTCTTTTAGCGAGGTTGAAAGAAATTTTGTTGAAGAAAGTCAAAAAATGATGCTAGAATAAATCTCGTTGTGGATGTTGTTCATCGAGAAATGGTTGATGTGCATGGAGCCTGATAGGATGGCTGAGTAGAATCCCCTAGTGCCCGGGGGGATGAAAAGAAGGGGGAAAAGAGAGAGAGGAGATGGATCCACTAAGGAGGATCTAGAAGATGCTAAGATGAGATGAGGGAGAGAATGGACCCAAAAGAGTAGAGGAGAGAGAGAGTCGAAAGATACATAAGAAGCGTTGAGCTAAGGAGGAAAGCATAATAGAGGAGTAAAAAGTATATAGAAAGGGGTGTGAGACAAGGGGTCATGCCCATAATGAAGAGGAAGGAGACCACACCAAGAGGAAGTGTGGAAGAGAGTGTTGTAGCAGAGAGGAGCACATATAAACATAGGCATGTTGAACCCCATATGTTCTTCCTTCTCTTTCATTTTTTTTGTACTTAGAATTTCTTTTTCTAAGATTGTTGTGGTTCTACAATATTTCTATGTCATACATTATGCACTTCTCTTTTCCGTAGCCTACATATTTTACCATACTTAGTCACTTTATTACATTCTCAAATTCGTAGGTTGGAGGAATCGCAAGCTCATAATGTATCTTTGTTTCTTCCATAAAACCCACTTCTAATACTTAGTTTCTTTTTCATTCGCGGACTAGCAGACTCACGGATTCATCATTCTATATCTTTCATTTTCTTAAGTCCGTTCGAGAAGTATTAACACTTAACCATTTTTCCATCCGCAATGGGTTCGCGGACTTGTGGTTTCATTTGAATTGTTTCTTCCACCCCGACTCCCTGCCATGACGTGTTCCCTTTATTTCACACTTCTCGAGTTATATTTATTGCCAATTTTATGGATTCAACTACTAAATTGAATTCTAGAAAGGTCAGTATTAATGACATTTCTATCGAGGCAAATTACCTTTAATTTATGTTAATGCTTCCATAAAAAAATATAACTCAAGTATTATTGAACGAGATCGTATCATTGTTTTAGGCATTATTATGAAGAATTTTGTCAACTTGATAAAGTTGGCTGAGAAAAAACAACATTTCTACGGGGATACTCTGAACTTGTTCGCTAGAGAAGATCACAATTACCACTGGTTGAGATTGTATTGGTATTATTCAACATTTCCATACAAAGACAACAATAAAGTTTGGATGTCAGGAATAGCTCTTGTTGGTTGTGTTTGATCCAGGTGGATATTGGTGGCCACTCACCTGTTCCAACTTGCCCCACTTGTCAGTTTTTAGTGCAACACGTTCTTCTGTACTTCTTTGTAATTACGGGTTCTACACTTCCGAGGTTGTTTGAAGCCCTACACATCTTCCAGGTGGATACTCGTGGACTCCCACCTAATCCAAATGGCGTATTTTGTATGTTTTCATGTCAGCACATCTTGTTGTACTTCCAGGTCCGTTTTGGGGCCCTAAACAATGTTTTTTTGGCTCGCCATAGTCAAATTGTAGACTAAGTCAAAGTTTGATGACATAATGCGTAGTTCGCAAAAATACCTTTCCAACGGGCTATCACGCGCCTAAAACGGAGATCGTATGCAAAAATTACGACCTTGAGAAGTTAATGTACTAACTTACCCAAACGGGGCCCACATGACTTTTGGCGTTTCATCTCCTAGGGTTAGGTTTGTGGATGTCTAGGGTTTTGGAATTTCTTCTTATCATAAAAAGGCCTTCAGAGCCTCATTGTAATCATCTTCTTTCCAATGAGCATAGCCGTCACATCTCTTCTCAGAGATAAAGCTTCCACCATTCTAGCGAGTCTTTCACTCTGTATTTTTACAATCTCTTTACAATTCTTTCATTAATAGAAATCAAGTATTGTTTTATTTCTCTGTTTCTAGAAATGTTCATGAGTATTTCATTGTAATTTCTCTACTTTCATTTCGTTCCGAACATATTATCCAGATCATTGGTATCAGAGTAGGTTGCTCTTGATCGTTTTTCAGCGCATGTCCCCGACGAGGTTTGAGTATAGCCAGTTGGGTCTCGAGTTTGTCTCTCTCGAGGAAAATCACTCTCATATGCCCAAGACACCCTCGATGGTGGCCAAAAATAAAAATGACGGAGAAAAATATTCTATTAACATGTTGCTTGAGAAAGCTCTCGCGTGATAGAGGGACAAAATGATGGAGAATTTTGCACACATTCTTCAACATCTGCCAATAGCAACATGAAAATATTCATCAAGAGACCATTTTGGAGGAACCTCTCTCTTCAAGGTACAAGTTAATTTTTATATTCCCATATTTGAAGGTCAGATAGATGCATATGCCCTAGAAAAATGGTTAAATCTATTAGAAGGTTATTTCTCTGTTCAAATTTTTTTTGACAGGGAAAAGATCACCTTCACACTCCTCAAGGCTCTCCCCCATGTCAAACATTGGTGGGAAACTTACTGGGGGAAAAGTTCCAAAGAGGAACCTGGACTATATGGGGACGAGACCACTTGGGATTTTTTTGTGGATGCGGTCAAAGAACAATACTATCATGTTGATAACTATGAAGACCAATACATGAGATGGACCACACTGCGGCAAGAGAAGAGCCAAAAAGTGTCGGAGTTCACAAATAATTTCCATACCTTGCACACCAAGATGGGTATCAAGGACTCTGAGTGGCATATGGTTCTGAAATACCATGGGGCTCTACATAGGTACATCCAAACCATAATGGATTTCCTAAAAATCTCATCATTTTGATTTTCCTATCGATATGATGTCAAAATCAAACAAAAATTTAGGCACCAGAACAAATGGGAATTCGGGTCTGCAAATCTGCAACAAACAAGCACGGTAAAGACGGCCCTAACCAACAACCTCTAGACAACCAGTCCACGACACAGAAAAAAAAAGGTAAAGTAAAGAAAAAGAGTGAAACTGGGAAGTGGTGGGGCTTCCACAAAATCTCCTGGCACAACATCGATGAATGTCTCTCAAAACAGTCATTGGTGGTAAAGGTCAAAGACACAAAGCCGAACCCCGATTCAGAATGTGATCCAAAAAAATTGAAAATAGACAGATCATCGATGCAAACCCCACTGCTACTGTTGCGACCACAATAATTCAACTAGAAGAACCAGTGGATCCTTAAAAGGGGGAGTGCCTCTTCCATTCATATATGTGGATGAAGGGGACCTATTATCAGACTAATCGGTAGGTGCGGGCATAACAAATCTCCCTAGATCCACCTGGATCTAGAACAAAACATGACAAGACATGACTCTTTCCCTAAGTTATGACCATTGAATTAGCTAGTAAGGAGGAACACGTGACATACTTTTGTATCGCTTCCTTAGGTCTCTGTTTCTCCCGCTTCGCTCCGGTGCTCTCATGAGTTCAAGACCAAGACAACACAAACCAACCAAAGTGAATATAGCAAACTGTATTCAATCGTCAACTTATGTATATGGTCAAGGAATTACACAATAAAGTAAGAATGACTTTATGGGAAAGGGACATATCACTGTATCATATTAATTGAAAGTAGAAGATACAACCTGATCGCCTTGATGTCGCAAGCTTCCTTTCGGCGACTCTTGGTTCGAACACACACACTTGCTCTGTCTTTGCATGAAGAAAATCCAATTCCTCTTGATAGACCTACTAGAGTCTCCAAGCTTCTGTTCAAGCTGGGTTCTTCACACAATTCCTTCACCAATTATTCAATTAATCTTGCTTAACCTTTTCCATGAGAATCCTTTCAATATATAGGAGAGGGTGAGATGGTTACATGGATAAGAATGATCCCACCAAATCAAGGAAACCAATAAAATGATAACCATTCGAATGCCAACCCATTTTCTAGAAGATTCCCTTCTAGAACCCTCAAGACTTCTTCCCTTTTCCAAGCTTGAAAACAAGTTCACACCCTATGTATAGAGAACAACGCGAGAAGTTCGCACCCTAGCTGAAGGTGGCCTACGAGAATGGGTCATTCTCGCACCCTAGGCTATAAGCAACCTGCGAACTCACTTTGAAAATATGTTTTTTCGAAGGAGATAAATGCCACTTTTCTCAGGAGAAAGTTCTTGTTGGGAGCTTGAGTACACCATTATTAATACACCATCTAGATGACCAAAATCATGGGTAACAGAATGCCCCCCAAAGTATGAGGCCAGAATCAGTGACAGCCGAAATACTTTGTAAATTGCGTGTGTGTGTCGGAAACCAGGAGTGCACCTAATTGAAAACCTGCGAACAACCAAGCATCTGCAAAATATCATAATGGTTCTGAGGTAGGCATTCCCATACTTAGATCACGAAGAGATGACATCATAAACATAGGTCATGGCCACCAATCATACACCATGGATCCATGCCGTCAAAATATCACATAGCCACCAAGAATACACTGTGGATCCATGCAAGAAGATTCAAATTAAGACGACATAGCCACGAGACATACAAAGTGGATCTATGTGTCAGCAAATTATACATATTCCATCACAGCCTGGATCAAAGAGATGGGACCCAGGGTCTTCAATCCCGTCACCTGAAAGTATGAATCTAACCATGTGATTACACGTGTTGAAGTCAAACATGGTAGAAACTACTTGATTACCGGTCATTGATAAAACCATTAACAAGTGCGAGGGAAATCACCATTAATGTCAATGACTCCCAAGGTACACTAGTACAATCAACCGAATGTGAATAAATGAGTTGAGGTCAAACATTTGACGGAATCTCTCGATTAGGGGTCAATGATGAAAACCCACTGTCGAAAGTGAGGAAACCTGCCATTGAGGCATGCAAGTTCCAAGGTACCAAAGAATTTCTAAGTCTTGTTTCCGGATAATGAGCTGGAGTCGACGGAACAAAACTTGTCACAGGAGGGCCTTGATGTATCCCCCATCAATGACATGAAATGAGTAACAAATTTTGAAGGTGGAACAGAGTATGATGTAAGTTGAACTGGACACAGGGAAGGCCGACACAGAGAGAATGGACAACTGCAGATGGCCGACTCAATTTCGGATGAACTTCTCTTGAACATATGAATGACGCGACCAATGATTTGGCAGCATAGACTCAGAGATGACTCAGGATATGACCTTGTAGCAAATCGAATGAGAGACGAATGGATTTCCCAAACCGTCTTCAGATAATGAATAAGGGGGTGTCATGTTGAAGAGCGACACTTACTGCCAATAATATGAATACGAAAACACATCCCTTTCCCAAATTTTCCCCCACCATTTCTAGCGAGTACCTCTTTATTTTTACGCAAGCTTGAGGAGGATAACACATGCTTGTTGATGTAAGCTCATCCTTCGGATGAGTCCTTCGGAGTATGTTTAACGAACCCTTGGAAGGATTGGTTCAATCCCATTACGGATCTTTCGATGTTTGTTTAACGAGTCCAAAGATAGAAAACTCGAAGGTTTTTCATGATTATAGAGTCTGGAAAAATACTCAAAAGAGAACTCTCTCAATTCCTTTTTCATAAAATAGTTTGATGAGATCGAAAAAGAGATAAATTATCGCTCAACAGACACTTTCTTCAAATACTTTAACGAGTGTGAAAATAGCAAGGTCGCTCGACAATCTTTTCATATTTAGAGAGTCTAAAAAGAGCTTAAAGAGGACTCTAGGGGGTTCCTTTTTCGTATAACCTTATTGAGCCCGAAAAAATGATAAAAGTGTGCTCAATTACGTTCTCATGTATTTTCGAGTGTGAGAACGGACAAAGACCAAGCTCGAGGTTTTGTGCAAAAACCATAAAAAACAATTCAAATATGCGATGAAAAAGAGAAAAAATATCCGTATCCCTGCGTATGGACATCAAAGTTGTCATGTCTGCAAAAGTCACACTCATAAGGGTATTAGGTATTATGTTTAATAAATAAAACAATTATAAAATCCAATAAAAATGGCAAAAAGTAAATATAAGTGGGTAAAAGTTCTTTTTACCATAGTCATTGTAACTTTGCCAATATTTTAGCCCAAAACCCCTCTTTTTCCCTTGAATTTCGGTGCTCAATTGTGGAAGGTACGAGCATCCATTCGACAAACTATCTCCGGCAGTGAGGTAAGCTCCTTATCTTCTATCTTTTCATGGTCCAATTTTTCATTTTCATTGGTAAAATTCAAGTTTTTGAGCTTGTTTTAGGGCTCAAATTTGCACTCAGCCATTCTCACAGGCTAGCCACACGGGACCTGCGAGAATGCATGATTCTCACAGGTGGCCCCAAAGGCACCTGCGAGAACCTCGCACTGTGCCAAAGGGGCACCTATGAGAACCGCAAAGTGAAATTTTTGTTTGAAGTTTGCTCAATGAAAAATGTACCAAGTCTTGAAGGGAGTTGCTGACTTTCTTCTTATGTGTCTTATGCAGGCATTTGGTTGTCACCATGGTTTTGGAATGGCGTGAAAGAGAGCATGAAGAAGATGATGCTATTGTCGGGAATAACCTAGGCACCATTTCCACTTTGCAAGACTGTGGTCTCCTGAAATTCTTTTGTATCCCGGGTATGAGGGCCCAAGTCAGGCTGTTGGAGTACCTCGTTCATATGTGGGACATGGACCAACAAGTATTCCACGTAGGGGTCCACACATTGTCCTTGGATATCGAGGACGTTTATTTCTTGACAGGACTGTCATGACGTGGATACCACACTAGTTTTACTGGTAGTAGAGGTGGTGGGTTGCCTATGAGTGAATAGTCATTTGTACTATGTTCCAGAGGCAGAAATAAGCAAAGGAAAAGTGGCCATTTGGGGGGTGCAGGATTTGTTCCTTCGCACTATTTTTTTCACCATTTCTCATATGGCTGGGAGCGCTGCTCCACACATGGCTCTCTAGAGATACTTTCAGCATGCCATAGAGTGTACTAAGCCTCAGGTCTTTAACTGGGCAGACATAGTCCTTCGTAGCATGAAGAGACAGTTAACTAAATGCAGGAGAGGCGACCTAAAGCAATTTGGGTACGGGTCATTGTTGGTGTCCTTATTTCTTGAGAGGGTTCCCTTGCTAAGGTTGTAGGTTGAGTGGGGTTTACTGGTGCCAGAGGATCCGAGAATGCCAAGGTGGTGTAACCTCATGGCCCGGTATGTAGCTGGACCAATCATCAAATACAATGATTCCTTCTTCGACTGGTTGTGACCACAGATGCTGATGGTCGATGATTATGCCTATGCTGGGTTGGAATTTCAAGGGGATCCGGACTTGGCCCTACCTGAGGGTGCTTAGTGGGGAGATCTCGGTAAGAAGTACACATTTTTCACTTTTTAAATGTTTTTGTGAATTTTATCATATGCAAATGTTTTTATGTTTGTCCAAGGTCTAATTACAAAAATTCTTTTTGATGGCACAGACGTGGGGCCTTATCGACCTCTGGGTACTTCTCCTATTCAAGGACGAGAAGAGGTGGCTCTAGTGCCATGATGGGACGCTAAAGATTATGAAGTAGTGGAACAAAACTTAGAGGGTTTGACAACAAACATTCTAGACATGCCTCTTGGAGAAATTCCGCAACGTTATCAGCGTCATATGGTGGGGGCGTCAGAGTCTATTAGTCGACTGCTTCGTAGGGTTGCCTGGGCAGTCATGTGTTAACATGAACGTCTTCCATGATGTCACTTTGTAGAAGCTATGAGCTTCAGATTTTGAAATTTTGGTCCTCGGACATAACTTTTTTGTAAAAAACGTTTTGATCGTTATATATACATATGGCTTCTACCAACTTATCATGTGTTGTGTGATACTTGTGATGTGATTGATTTATAAATGACCCAAATTTTTGTCTAACACATGGTTAGCTAATGCACCAGTTAATGTATTTAGACATCTTGGAATATGTTGATACTCAATATAATCAAAATAATGTTCCAAGAGGTGAATTCACAAATATACCCATAACAAAGTAGGACTTCGAATAGTAACAAAGTAGGACTTAGAATAGCATAGACATTACTTAACTATAGTACTACGAGCTGTGAATCGAGTCGCACAACCAAACGGCAGATACCGAGTGAGATAGCATCAATCAACAATTCGATAACGACGCTATACTCTGCAATATTGTTGGTCGCACGACCGAGGCACACATCTCGTAGAGTGATAAGTTCGTTTGTAGGGGCGTAAATTGCCCACGCAGCAGAAACAAGGTTCTAAGTACTATGGCTAGCGCCATCAGCGAAGCCAATGTGGGGTACCGAAGGATCCGACATCTGGAAATCAAACACAATGTCACATAAGGGCAAAGACCAGATAACGAAAAAACATACTACAGTAACACACAAGAAGTATGATATAATAAAATACAAGTACTCGTGCAAATGTGATCTTATGCATAGTACTTCTTTAAGTACAACCCATTTCTGGGTTCACTCAAAGGGATACCGTCATAATCTACTAAATCGTAAGCTCCTTTCTCCAAAACTCGTCTAACAATATAAGGACCTCACCACATGGCTTTGAATTTTCCAGCTGCTAGCATATCTAGATCTTGTTCGTAGAGGAGAACCATATCTCCTTCGAAGAAAACGCGAGGCTTGACATGTTTTTCGTATTGGGCCTTGACACGTTTCTTCTAGGATTCTATGACTAGGGTAGCATCGCATCGAGTTTCGTCTAATCGCATAAGATACAACAGACGTTCTTCTTTTGCAGAAGTGTTTGGTAGGAGTTCAACAACTAGTTTTAAAGAGGGTATTTCGCATTCAATTGGGAGAATGGATTCCAGACCATAGACTAATCAAAAAGGTGTAAACCCAGTAGCAGACTTAACTGATGTCCTGTAAGCCCACAATGCTGAAAACAACATTGTGTGCCAACTTGTTTTGTGAATCCCTATCATTCATCGAAGCATGGTTATGAGAACTTTATTAATCAATTCAACTTGGCTGTTGGCTTGTGGGTAATAGGGCGTTGAGTTTTCATGGCGAAGACCCAACTTTTCAGTGAGTTCGGACATCATGAAGTTTCTAAAGTGGCTACCGTGATCGGTGACGATAGCCTGAGGAACACCAAAACGAGCTATGATGTGATTGAAAATGAATAGTGCTGTGGTCTTTCCAGTATTGTCAAATTTCAGCATCGCCTCGGCCCATTTCGTAAAATAATCTACGGCTACAATAATGTATCCATGCCCCCCGGCCGAGTGGGGGTGACATGTCATGAAATCGATGCCCCATTTTGCAAAGGGACCAATGGAGACCACAAGGTGAAGAGGAGAGGGATGTGACCATATTTTATGATTATAGGTCTGGCAAGCACGACATTTTTGGACGGTGATGATGCAATCGTTAAATAAAGAAGGCAAACAATACCCTACTCATAAGATCTTCTGGGCAGTAGCATACCCGGACATATGACCACCACAGGCTCCAGAATGGCATTCATTTAAGGCTTTCTTGGCTTCGTCGAACGTGAGTCAGCGTCGAAAAACTGAGTCAATCCCATGACGATAAAGAGTATCCCCGAGGATAATATATTGACGGGCTTGGTAGCGTATTCGACACCAGTCAGTATTGGACAAATTGGGTCGGAAAGTCTGGGTTCGGAGATATATGATGATATCGCTATACCAAAGATCATCGGAACTAATTAGGAAAAGGGATTCATCAGGTAATGAATCAACTGCTACGTTTTCCGTTTCAGAGTAGGGAAAGTCACATATCAACTCGACAAACACTAAGGACTTCTTGGACTTGGCTTGCTCAAATTCCAAGTCAAACTCCTGGAGTATCACGATCCATTTGGAGTATTTTCCCCCTAGCAATTGACGTGTGAGAATGTGTTGCATAGGGTTGCAGTTAGAAATCACCGTAGTCTTGCGAGAGAGGATATAGTGCCGGAAGCGTTGAACTGCTTGGACAGCTGCCAAGGCTAGTTTTTCGACATGTAAATACTTGGTTTCAGTAGGTGTCAGACTTTGAATCAAGTAATAGATAACATGTTCGTCATGAGAATCATCCTCTTGGATGAGAACCATAGCGATGGTGTAATCCGAGGCTGCGAAGTAGAGGAAATAATCGCGACTGTAATCGGGGGGGAAGAGAAGTGGAGCACATGTTAGGGACAGTTTCAAAGATTCGAAGGCTTTATTTGTGATTGCATCCCATAAGAACTCAGACCCCTTTTTGAGTAGTCGTGTAAATCCACGAGTTATCTCGGCGTAGTTCGGGATGAAATGACGAAGAAAGTTTTCTTTCCCTTGAAAACTTTGTAACTGGCGAAGTGTAGAAGGAGGAGGGAGATTGAGAATCACCTCGACCTTTAAAGGATATACCCTGATCCCATGACGTGAAACAATAAAGCCTAGAAGTCGACCGGATTCCACGCAGAAAATGCATTTGTGAGGATTCAAGCGTATGTGGTAAAACCGACAGTGGAGGAAAATGGCTTGAAGGTGGATTGGATGTTCAACTCGGTGCATGGAATGAGTGGGTAAGTCATCAAGATATGGCTGCACGATGTGCCTGATATCATGGAAGGCATAAGGCATAGCGCGCTGAAAAGTTGCGCCAGTGTTCTTGAGACCGAAAGGAAGTTTTCGATAGGAGAAAGTGCCCCAAGGACAAATAAAATAAGTCTTGTGTTGATCCTTGGGAACAATATTGATTTGATTATATCCGGAGAAACCATCCATCAGAGAGAAGATTTCACTCCCAGTGCAATCGTCAACAATCTGATTGACGAAGGGGGTAGGAAAGTTGTCTTTGCGACAAGATTTGTTAATATCCCTATAATCAACCCATACGCGGATTGTTCCTTGTTTCTTATCTATTGGGACAAGATTGGAAACCCAGTCAGTGAGGGCCACCAGATAAATAAAGCTGGCTTTGAGAAGTTTCTCAACTTCAAGCTTGATAGCAGCTAATTTACATGGGTGAACTGGACGAAGGCGTTGTCAGATGGGTTTAGGGTCTGGGTATGTCTTGATCTCATGTATCACAATGTCGGGGATGATACCCGACATTTCTTCGTATCTCCAGGAGAAGACATCATGAAATTCTTTGAAAAGTGACTTGTAGGTGATGATTTCATCAGGGGAAAACGAAGCTCCGATATGCACATTTTCAACAATTCTAGGTTTGATAGATATGTCGAGGGGAATAGTGGGTGAGATATTGCTCAAGTTCCCTTTGGAAAACACATCATGTGTGGACTCGGGAATGGTTGAAATGACGACAACGGTTGACGGAGTCGAGATCCATTTGTAGCTCTCGATGGTGTGTTGTTCCATGAAGAGGATGGAATGGTGATGTCCATCATCCCAAGGGGTGTCTTCCATGATAGACATAATCATCTCATCTGTGGGAAAAATGACGCGGAAAGGATCTGGAGATAAATCACCAAGAGAGGGGGTAGAAGGGGTTGTCGATTGAATGGCCTGATAGGAAGATTCGACCGGACTCAAAGGCATTTCGTCGCCATAACGAAGATGATCGCCAGGGTCAGGTACCATCCATGGGTCCCGAGATGTAGGGATTCCGTGAATCGAGGTGGAGATCATGTTGATTGAAGTGTTAGACGAGTGTGGAATATCGAGTGGTGGAATGGGGAAGGTACCCATTAACGAAGAGTCTTTAAGAAGACCTACACCAACGTTCTCGTAACCCAGTGGGGTTTTAGTGATGAATGGTATGTTTCCAGTACACGTATCTGAGTTAAAGAAGGATAATTGGTCGATGGTGATTACCTTCCCTTGATGTGGGAAATGTAAAACATGAAAAAGGGTCGACACAACTGCGCACATGGAATCAATCCAGCTATGGACAAGCAGAAGATTGTAATCGAGAGGAGCGTCAAAGACTTCCACTTTGACTTGGACCATTTTTCCTTCTAGCATGATTGGAAATGAAGGAAGGACACCGTAAGGCTTAAAACTAGAGCCATTGAAGGATTTAAGTGTGTTATGGGATTCAATCAAAGAGGGAGAGCCAATGGCTTTTCAGCAAGTAACAGACATGACACACATCGAGGCACCCTCATCGATAATAGTTCTACAAATGTTTTTTTCGGAGACAATCACTTGGATTTGGAATGCGAGTTGAGGGGGTAACCTTGGAATGTGATCTTCCAAGTCAAAAAGTATTAAATTTTTTTCTGTCGGGTCGATTCCACCGATAGCTTTTAACAGTGCTTTCCGTTGCGTGGGACAAATTTGAAGGACTTCGAGGGCTAACATTGTGGAAGGTGCTTGGGATAGATATTCAATGATGCTATAGTTCTGGGCAGCACGAGCATGAGGATTGAAAGTCGATTTCCGAACGATGCCCTTTGGAGGGGGGCGAAGAATTGTGTCAAAGCTCGGTCATTCGAGATGAAGAGGACCGTTGGTAGGTGGAGTCACGGGAGAGGGTTGGACCAATGAAGGAGGTATATCATCAACCTTCTCTTTAGAGGGAGAATAATCTTTGGCTCGAGTGGTGAGTGCGATGTCATTCTTCTTTGAATCGCCAGTACACATTAATACATAGGACGTGGTGGAAGGGGAAGGTTGGTCATGAATGACCAATTGGGCTTGTTGTTGAGAGGGGAAGGGTTGGGACAAAACGACCAGAGTAGGTGGTTTCGAGGCCCCTTGAAGGAACTTAGTAACCTCGGCATGTCATGGACAATCCTTCGTGTAGTGATCATCACCATAGATAAGACAAGGGTATCAGGGTTTGCACTTATCCCTATCGTCAACAGGTGGAGTTTTGGTTTTCTCTGCTTGTGAAGTATTTTTGTCCTCTTTATTCTTACCCTTTCCTTTTCTAGTTTTGTTTTTACCGGCTGGGGTAGATTGAACTGCATTTACCTCAGAAGTATTGCCGGTGGGAGGGGTAGGAGACAAATCATTTTGAACATTAGAAGAAGCGGGTTTGGGGTTGTTGCTTGAGGCAGAATGTGGTTAGGCATGGAAAGTGCCAATCACATCATCTGCTGCATGAGAAGCAGCTAGAGTAGTTGAAGTGGAGAAAGTGGAAGGACGAGGTGCATCAGGGAGTAAGTCGTAAAGAGTACCCATTTGTGAGTAAACGAGGTCAAGGTATTGAGCACGACTTATGGCCTGTTCTTCTATGACAACTCCACCCATGGTGATTCATGACTGATGTCATTCACAAATGATTTTGTGAACCACTCTGCCAGCAACTGATTGGGAAGTTTGAGTTTGATGAGACGTCATCTCCGTTGCCACTCATGAATGTGATTGGCTATATGAGTGGCTTTGTTTTGTTTAAAATAACTCAAAATCTCGGTCCCCGTTTCATAACAGATCGGTAACTGGTAGTGGGTGAGGAAAGCCATAGCTAGGGTGTTGAAGTCGGCGAAGAAACCTCGTGGTAATTATATATACCACTTCGCGGTAGAACCAATGAGAGTTCATTGAAAAAGACGTAAACAAATAGAGTCATCCATCAAGGAGTTGGATGAGCACCAGAGGTGAAAATTCATCATGTGATTGTTCGGGTCCTCTCCCGCTTTGCCATCGAATTTAGGGATGTCAGATGGTAACTTGGATGGTATAGCGGGCCATTGGGGAGAGTGACGGATTGGATCATTTAAAATCCTCGACAGATCCGGGAGGTCCAAAGTGGCCAAGAAGGGTAACTGTCTGTTCACATGCGGGTACTGGTGGCTTTGGGGAGGGAGTCCTATCGGAAAACGAGTGGGACCATAAGCAGTCTGCATATAATGTGAAGACCTAGGAAGATTCGGTGGTTGTTGTAGAGGAAAGTATCTCATGGGATTATATCCTTGAACAGGGATGTGAGTTTGAGCATTCGAACCCCAAATAGGATTGGATGTACCTGGATATGGTTGGCCTATACCAGGGGGTATAACGGATGTAGTTGGAAGTTGTTTCCCCCCAGTCGATTGAGGATTATGTTGTATTATATGGTTCCAATACTGGGCCAAGGATGGAGGCATGTTTTATCCGTAGGGTGGGGTCGGTGGGGGTTGTCCTCCAATCGGGGGTTGAGTTCCAATTGGGGGTTGTGTTCCAATTGGGATTTGTATTCCAATAGGAATTTTCCCTACAAGGGGGGCTTGAGTCAAACCTCCTTGGTGAATTTGTCCACCAACAAGAATCTGGTAATTTGGTGTGAACGACAGAATGGTGCCACTAGGAGTAGTGTCATCGATAGAGGATGAAAAAGGTCCTCCAAAAGGGGGTTGGGGAAGTTTCAAAATGAAGACAGGAGGAGAGTGCCCAGAAGAAGAGGGACCACCATGAGTTTCGGATGGGGTTTGTGTAGGAGTGGGAATAGAAGCATTCAATGCACGGTATCCGGGTGGAAGCATCGAGGTGACACTGTGCGAGAGCAGTGTGCCAATGGGGGCTTGACTAGCCGCATTAATCCCAGTGTGAATACTTGTAGTATCTGTGTAATGGACCATTTCTAAAGGGATGGTTAAGACGTGGTCAGCTCGCAGAGATTCTGTACTAGGAAAATAATAAGCAGTAGCAAAAGGTACTGCATCTGGGTCAAAGGTTTTGGGGAACGCAGGTGAGACGATGATTTCAACGCCTGCTCTTGAGCCAAATAGATCTTGTCTAAAAACACCAGCAGACCAAAAATGATCTTGGCCGTCAGGTTCGGGGAAAGGTCCAGTCGGTGATCTAGAAGACAACACAAGTAAGTATCTAGAAGAATTCACTCGCATAATACGTCTCTCAGAATCGAGGTGAATTCGAAAGTCCTCTCGAGAATTGGTAATTTGGAACCGTTCTAGAGAGTCAGTTATTTCCACTTGTGGAGTGGTGATGTCTTGGAATTCACTCTATTGAGGAGATCCCTCAGGTGAGCTTGTAGGCAGGGGTTGAGAACCTTCCAGATTTTCCGGAGGTAAGCCCTGCATTCTACGTGAACGACGTGGAGGGTCTATTGTGAATGAGTTACAAACTTATGAAGAAAATTCTATGGCCAACTTAGGTAAAAAAACAGCATGCGCTAGTAAACAAAATCTAGGAAACAATACGAAGCAAACAAGACCTTCTAATTCTGAAGTTACTAGTTGGTGATGAAATCCAACGTCGCAACAATGATATGAGAAGGGGCTGGGCTAGGGTGGAAAAGTTACGCTGATGCCCTACTTAACGGACTTACACCCTAGTGCAAGCTCCCACACATAATCGTGGGTATACCCTCCAAGGAGCCCAAGTGAGTTTGGCCAACATTGATTCCAGGTACCGTGAAGACTTGCCCCTTCACAATCACCTTGTGTAAGACCCTAAGAAGATAGGCCACTAAGGTTACCACCGACAACAATAAAGTTTGGGGGGACAGTCGACAGTCTGATCCACATGCAAGGGCAAGGTATCTATCCCAAAATCAACTCGAGAGGCTTCCACTCATCATTGTGGGTATACCTACAAGTGACCCCCGTAATACGTGCAATCTCTACACTGATATCAACGAAGTAGGGTGAGTAACTCTATCGATATCAATGCGACCTCGTGCTTGACCCTTGTGTGAGAAGGGCTTCCCAGGACAAAACATCGTAAATGGAATTTGACACTCCTTAACACAAGATGCTATTGTGTGTTTTGTGCTTTGGAGAGTGTATCTCTCTGCCTATTCCAAATCTCTAGCCTAGCTAACTGTTGGTGTAATAGAGTCCTAGAAAAGAGTTACTAGTTAAATTTTAAAATTATGCAATATTATGTAAGGGTTGTTGTTACTCAAAGGAAATGGAGGTGAAACCGATGTTGTGTGAGACTCTGACCCAACAATGCATAGACAGGAATGAAAGACATCAATTTTCGTTCAATGAATCCTATGTACGGGAGGGAAAGAGAAGTGTTTTGGAACAATCTTGAACTAGGATATACAATCTTCTTTAAAATGCAATTTCAATGAATCACATCACAATGACAATTCTCTATTTCTTCTCTTTCAACAATTTCAACAATTAATTTTCAATATTTTCAAAATGAAAATGCTTTTAAAAAGAAAAATGTTTTTTACTTTTCAAAAAGATCTACACCATGGTGGTGAAAGTGAGGAAAACCAATAACTTTCGAATAAGCAATAAACAAAACCCAAGCCAATCTTTCAATGGAGACAAAAATGACAAGGAGACAAGACTAGTCTTTTCAATTGCATGATAACAATGATTTTCCAAATAATGAGCAAATGAGAAAGACAAACAATCCCAACTTTCAAACCGATCACCGGCTCCTAACCAAACAAGTACTCAAATTCCAGGATCTGAGATTATATCCTTGGTCAGAAAAGTCAAGAGATGAGAGTTGAGAAAAAGATGGACAAGAAGAGCATTTGATTTCTGAAGACTGATCGTGCATAAAATCTTAAGTCAAGAAAACATCAACCAGTGGTCCAAGAAGTTCTTTTCAGACACCTATACTGATCTGGACATTTGAGCATGCAAAAACCTTAAATCCAAAAATTTTAAAAAAGGGTTCGCAGGCTATCAGTAATGTACAGTGCGAGAATGCTCCATTCTCGCAGGTTGGCTTCAAGCAGGGTGTGAGAACGTCGCAATGGACTGAAAGGAAAAATGCGAACTCAAGGGATTCTCATAGGCCACTGTGGGGTTCAGTGTGAGAAGGCCTGAAACTATGTAAAATTTTGGAAAAAGACAAAAACTTTGAAGGGACTTCTGGACCTAGAGAGTCTATCAGAGTGTCCTGAAGACTCAGAGATTGATAGAAATGAAGAAAGGTAAGGCAAGAGCAAATGGCCAAGGAAAAGCACCAAAAACCACTAAAACATGGGTTGCATCCCCAGTATGGTCGCCAATTTTGTTATCGGACTAATTGGTAGGTGCGAGCACTAACAGATCTCCCTAGATCAACCTAGATCTAGAACAAAACATGACAGGACATGAATCTTTCCCTAAGTTATGACCATTGAATTAGCTAGTAAGGAGGAACAAGTGACATACCTTTGTATCGCTTCCTTAGGTCTCTGTTGCTCCTGCTTCGCTCCGGTGCTCTCGTGAGGTGAATATAGCAAACTGTATTCAATCGTCAACCTATGTATATGATCAAGGAATTACACAATAAAGTAAGAATGAATTTATGGGAAAGGGACATATCGTTGTATCATATTAATTGAAAGTAGAAGATACAACCTGATTGCCTTGATGTCGCAAGATTCCTTTCAGTGACTCTTGGTTCCAACACACACTTTCTCTGTCTTTTCATGAAGAAGATCCAATTCCTCTTGATAGACCTACTAGAGTCTCCAAGATTCTGTTCAAGCTGGGTTCTTCACACAATTCCTTCACCAATTCTTCAATTAATCTTGCTTAACCTTTTCCATGAGAATCCTTTCAATATATAGGAGAGGGTGAGATGGTTACATGGATAAGAATGATCCCACCAAATCAGGGAAACTAGTAAAATGATAACCATTCGAATGCCAACCCATTTTCTAGAAGATTCCCTTTTAGAACCCTCGAGACTTATTCCTTTTTCCAAGCTTGAAAACAAGTTCACACCCTATGTATAGAGCACAGTGCGAGAAGTTCGCACCCTAGCTGAAGGTGGCCTGCGAGAATGGGTCATTCTCGCACCCTAGGCTATAAGCAACCTGCGAACTCACTTTGAAAATATGTTTTCTGGAAGGAGATAAATGCCACTTTTCTTAGGAGAAAGCTCTTGTTGGGAGCCTGAGTACACCATCTAGATGACCAAAATCATGGGTAATAGGACCCCATTTCATTTCATTGTTGATAACGAAAGACAGAAGAACCTCATCTTAGCTAAGGTCATCAAATAGATGGGGTTTTCGACAACACCACACCCACAACCATACAACATTGGGTGGATTCACCAGGGACGAGATCTTCATGTCAGCCAACAATGTCTCCTGTCCTATGGCATCCATCCCTTCAAGGATGAGGTGGTGTGTGATATTGCCCCTCTTGATGTCTATGATGGTTGTTTGGGCCAACCATATATGTGGAAACTTCATGTTGTCTATGAGTATAGACCTCGTAGTGTCAATATTACTCTAAAAGGTCATCTCTACAGGATACCATAGGTATTTCTAACTACTACTTTACCAAAACAACACCGCAAGGTAATCTCTCATACTACGAAATTCATCCTCTTCAAAGTCTGTTCAAAGGATGCACAGAAGACCACCACAACCACTGCAGCCTCAATACCTTCTATCCAACAAAGACAGATTATCGAAGAGACATAAGATATTGTTTCTTCACCTACAATGGGGCCTACACAATTCCCCATCAAACCCAGAGACAACAGGTTGGTGGGACATATTCAAACCCTCCAGCAATAGGTTCGCGACAGTCTTCCACAAGCCAAGAAGAACAACTTCTCCAACAAGGCACTCAACTCACCCAGATTAAGATTCAGAAAATGATTTCCCCTCTTCCCTAGGAACTCAATGCAATGGAGACCATTGCTTCCTAAGGGGGAAGGATTGATCCAGGTGGATATTGGTGGCCACCCACCTGTTCCAACTAGCCCCTCTTGTCATTTTTTAGTGCAACACGTTCTTCTGTACTTCTTTGTAATTATGAGTTCTACACTTCTGGGGCTGTCTGAAGCCCTACACATCTTCTAGGTGGATACCGATGGCCTCCCACTTAATCCAACTGGCTTATTTTATATGTTTTCATGTCAGCACATCTTGTTGTACTTCCAAGTCCGTTTTGGGGTCCTAAACAATGTTTTTTTGGCTCTCCACAGTCAAACTATAGTCAGAGTCATACTTTTATGGTGTAATGCGTAGTTCTCAAAAATACATTTCCAACGGTATATCATACACCTAAAATGGAGATCGTATGCAAAAGTTACGACCCCGGGAAGTTAATGTACTAACTTACCCAAACGGGGCCCACATGACTTTTGACGTTTCATCTCCTAGGGTTAGTTTTTTGGATGTCTAAGGTTTTGGAATTTCTTCTTATCATAAAAATTCCTTCAGAGCCTCATTGTAATCATCTTCTTGCAAACGAGCATTGATCCAGGAGGTTCCCCAGGCTTAGAAAATGCTCAAAGATGAAATTTCTTGGAATTGAATGAAATCAATTCCATTGCGACCGGCTCGTCACGCTAATTCTGGCCATATATTTACTTTCTCAAATGGGCTTTGTATGCGAGAGTTATCGCACTCTGATCAGATTCTCAAATAGCTAAAAAATCAAAGGACTGGCAAAAAGTCAATGTTGACGTCAGCATGACATCACCAAAGTTATTTAATGATGTTGATGTGGCAGAATCATGTGTTGACAAATGGTGACCTGTGACTGGACAGATGTGGTAGACTTGGACCAATGTAGTTTGGACACGTGACAAATATTTGGGCAAATGTGGTGGTGCCACGTGGCCCAGGCATGGGCAACCATGTGGCACCCAGTCAGCAGTCGAATGGAAAGTCTTAAAATGAAGTATAGGGGTCCATGAGTTTTGAACCCATGACCACTACCAAGTCCATGCGGCTTCAGAGCACTTTTACCAATGCGCCACAATATTGCTTATTAAAACATGTTCCACTTTATTATATAAATGTTGCATATTGTAATGTGGCGAAAATGGAGGGGGTTGGGGCTAAGCCCCATCCCATGGTTATATTGCGATATGTGACCACCGAAAGGGGTGCGTGTAATTTTTAAACCTGCGAAGTAAAGAAATGCATATAGATTCTTAAGCAATACAAAAATTAATCAATGGCTCATACACAGAGTACACAAAGATTTTATACCAAAAACCGTCAACCGAGAAAACCTTTCTTATTTTCATTATATCGAATTTCACCATTCGCCATACAATATGTACAATGTTTTTAGGTATTTTGTAGATACCAAAACCCTAATCCCTTAATTCGGGATTAATTTACAAATCCGCTAAAAATAGCAAAAAACCGCCCAAAAACAAATTTCGAGGTGCTGCCCCGAACGTTGCGCATAACCAAGGGGGGGCATACCTGCGTCCCCCCCCGGGACCCCCTAGGAAAGTGCCCGGTGCACACAGAAGAGCTCTAGCTGAAGGGATCGTCAAACACAATTGTCATATCTGACGCACCCACACACACACACATGCAAAGAATATAACACATACCCAACATTCTCCCACTTGTTGTTTTCTTTGCATCCAGGGGTCCAGGGGATTATATAGTCAACAATCCAGGGAAACAATGCCCATTGTTACTCTAC
>ML784608.1:50086-91026 GCA_009831015.1 Picea engelmannii
CAAGCAACGACATGATCAACATCGGGTGCCACACAACTTCCAAGTGGGCGACAAAGTGTGGCTGCATTTGCAAAAGGAGCGCCTCGCTGGACCCCACCGCAAGCTTTGTCCGCTTCGATATGGGTCGTACACCATCACCAAGGCTGTAGGGGAAAATGCCTTTGAGCTCAACATTCCACCATTCCTTGGTCTGCAACCAGTGTTCAATGTGGACCGCCTTCGGCCCTACTTTCCACCTCTACTAGACACATTTGACATAGCAGAACAACTCACACCAACAGAGTTAAATCCAGACTGCATGGAACAAGCCAGAACTGATAAGATCATGGATACACAGATCAAGCACAGTCGAAAACAAAGGATACCACTATATCGAGTTGTCAAAGCAGGCCAACTCCTTCACCAAGGCAAATGGCTCACCAGGGATCAAGTGCAGCAGAAGTTTCCTCATCTCATGGAGGAACTCAACGCAATGGGGACCATTGCTTCCTAAGGAGGGAGGATTGATCCAGGTGGATATCGGTGGCCACCCACCTTTTCCGACTGGCTCAAAACATTTTTCTGGCAATTTTGGCAATTTACTATTTTTAGCAGGTTTTAACTTCCGGGGCCATTTTGAGGGCCTAAATGAAGGTTTTTTGAGATCGAGGTTGTCAATGATAGCCAAAGGCATGATTTAGCCCCCAAAATGAATCTCCTCGACGATACCTTTCCAACGAGCTATCACACGCCTAAAATGGAGATCGTATGCAAAAGTTACGACCCCGGGAAGTTGATGTACTAACTTACCCAAACGGGGCCCACATGACTTTTGGCGCTTCATCTCCTAGGGTTAGGTTTTTGGATGTGTATGACTTTTGGCATTCTCATCTATTGTAAAAAGGCCTCCAGAGCCTCATTGTAATCATCTTCTCACGGATGCGAGTAGCAACCACATCTCTTCTCAGAGATAAGCTACCAACGCCTTAGCTAGTTTATTTACATTCTGTCTATAAGCATATTTCAGTCATTTGTTATTAATGAAATGAAGTCTTATTTCCGCTGCATCTCTGCATTTATGTGTATTTCTGTATTTCATTGTGTTCCTACATATATCGGGATCATGTATCCTCATAGTGTGCTATAATTTCTTTCGTCAAAATTGTCCAAGTGACAAGTGATTTGCAAGAAAAAAACTATCTATACCGCAAAAAATTATTGGGTTCTAAATATAAGGGTGCAATTCATACTTTTGTGTGTGTGTGACACATCATGTAGATCAAATAACTACTCCATCTGGAGAATCCATGTGATTGGATCCTTGCCATCAAACTTCCTCATATCAATCTTAAGAAAGTGATTAGTCTTCAACCCAATGTTAGAGTTTCTCTAGTGTTGATTAATCTTCCTTGTGTCCTCATCATGAATTTCATGGGATACATTTTCACTTTTAGGTGGCCTCTCTATTAGAAAGTTTTTCAACCCTTCCATGATCTCCCATTTTAAGCCATCCATCTTAGTATCCATCATTGCTTCCATCTTATCTTCAGTTGAATCCATCATCCTTTGTTGTTCATATTTTATTACTCCCTTCTTATGTAAATCATCTATGTCATTGCACATTTCTTCACCTTCATCAAGAGTCCAAGTAGGATTTTCTAAGGGATTATTTGGTGTAGAAGTTCCTTTTTTTGGTGGAATGTTGGCCAAGTATCACTACAAGGTAGGAATTCCTAATTGGCTTAGGCAAAGGTCCTCACTGACAAGGGAGTGTCAGATGTTATAGCTCTCTGATATACATGCATGGTCCAACAATAGTACTTGGCCCAATATCTTAGTGAACTAACTAAGGAGCCTTGATTGTGCCCTTAGTTGTACTATCCGACTACCCAGGTACTAGAGAGTGATCTCCCCAATTGTTGTTCTTGGTGTACTATAGAAAAAGGATGACCTAAAGGTTTACTCGAATGGTCTCATGATTCTAGGGGGTATCTCGATATACATCAGGTATGTGATAGCTCAAATCCGTAGCAGTGATGTCTAATGCACAACCATTCTAAAGGTGCCTTCCAATATACTCTAGGTACGTGGAAGAACCACACTATCTCCGGGTTGTAGTGATGACAAGTAACGACAAATCCTACTTTTAGAGATGTTGAAATATGTCTATACCTAAAAATACCTAAAATTATCCCAAATTTATGTGATATCCTTTTATCCCACTTTATTCCACTTTTTGAATCACCCCAATGGGATCTTCTAGTCAAAAGATATGCAAATTTCCAAAAACAAAACACACCTTTTAAAACCCTGATTTGGAGATTGTTCTGCTAGCCGACCTTTCTTCTGTTGTAGCTCAACAATTTCATCTCTTATGAGTCTACAATTTCTGCATGAGGTAGCTTGATGTGTCTTCTTTCCAACCCCATACGTTAGACCAAGATTTGATTCTCCAAGAGAATTTTATGATAACTTTCCTAAGATGTGTTGATTGTTTCCCTTTCAGAAGAGCGAATGTGTACAACCTTCTGCATGTCACTTTCTTCACTTAAGAAATTGAAATTTACACCAGTAAAACTTCATTATGTACCCTAACTAATGGAATATTTATCACTCAATTTGGAGGTTTGTAGCTTCATATATAACAATTTTCCCAAGACCACTTGTTTTAGACTGAAATCTGGACCAACCAAAAACCCTAATTACTTTAGAGAATAACTTTCAAAGTACAATGAATCAAGGGATGAAATTTTTACAAACTATAATTCACTATTTCTCCTTCGTACTGTAAAAATTTCACAACCTAAAACCAATCCAAAAAAAATTGGGAACGAAAATTCCAAGAAGACTCATTTCAGACTAGTTTCAGGACTAGTCAAAAAACCTAACTTGAACATAATGTATCTCCAAAAATATAATGAACCAAGATCTGAAATTTGGACCCAATTTATCTATATATGTCTCCTTTACACCATATAAATTCCAGATTCTGAAACATTCCAGAAACAAATTTGTAGCAAAAATTCCAAGAAGACTTGGTTTGAAGAAGCCAGTGCTAAGGATTTTCTAGCTCTAATACCAAATGTTAAGAACCAAATATCAAAATAGCATAAAAACCTTAGAATAAGTACTCCACGCCTTGAAAAAGAGATAATTTCAGATAATAAGCCTCTTATAGTGGGAAACCTCTTTATACATTACATGAATTCACAAATACAAGAAGATTCCAAATGAAAAGGTCTCCTTGGTATATATAGGAGTCTAGGATGTACAATTACAACTAATGGACGCAAGCCTCCATAAATAAAATATCAATACTAATGTAATATGCCCCAATTAATGGGTAATGTGCCATGATTTAGGGATTAACAATAACTATCCCTTGGTTGGCCCTATATATTCTACATTTTATAGTTTAGGAAAATGCTATCTTCTACTGGGTGAAGATCATTTCTAATGAAATTTATACAGAGTTAATGAATTTTAAGGTTGAAAAAAGATTCTACATGGCTTTTTATCCAATTTTTTCTGTCACTTACTATCATTATTTTAAATTCTTGAGTATTGGAAAGATGGTAAATTCAAAGGTCGACCCTGTGACTATGTGGTATCAGGCTCTTTGGAGACAAAGAAGCTATCCACTAATTTTATGAAGTTTATAATGATTTCGCGTATGAATTTAAGAGATTGCTCTTTAGGGAAGATACTTCTAGAATTCCATTGGAAGCGTCTTCCTTTTTTAATAAAAAGGGAGTTCTGGAGAAAATAGATAATCATAACATCATTAGAAATTTTTGTTCTCATGAAAAGCCTATCTTTCTCCCTTATTATGTGTTGGACAAATTATTTATTACAGAAGTGGCAAGATGTTGGCCCTTGACCAAGTTTTGGGGAAACTTTGGTCAGTTTTGGAGGTTTTGGCCCACTTTTGGAATTCGACACACTGGTTGAAGTAGCAATGCCCTGACGAAGTTGAGATCACAGATCTCACCTATTTTTAGGGTTAGGTTTTTGTAACAGGTTTATGGGATGTCAGCCCATGGGTTTTCCCCATGTTTAGGCCTTATTGTAAGATTTTATAAAGTATAAATAAAGGGGAATGTAGTGCAGAAGAAGTAGTTCTAAGTAGTGCTTTGTGCGAAGGACTGTATGTGGTCAAGGATTTGTGCTTGACTGTGATTTTGTAGAAGGTGCTAGGTGTCGTGATAAGATATTTTGGCTCTATGCATTTGACCTAGTTTTGGAAGGTAAATAAGGAGGATCTAGTGCTTAGTGCGCAGATATCCTGTCTTGTGAGAAGTTCTACTCCGTGGCTTAGTGCACAAGAGTGACTGGATGTAAGATATTGGCAAATAATAAAGAGGCGAATTGGTTTGTAGATGTATTCCCACCCTGGGGTGAACCACGTATATCTGGTGTCTCATGGTTTTCTTTGTGCTGTGTCATTTATGTTATGCATTTTCTTAGTGCTTTGATTATGATGTGTAATGAATAGATATTTTGTTTCTTAAGTATTTTTCTTATGTTAAAGGGTAAATGAATGATATATTTAACTCACAGTGCTAAGTGCTCAGGGTGCATAATCACTTTTTGTTACTGCGCTTATCTATCTTTGATTATTCTCTATGATGTTAATGAGGTTAATAAACTAATGCATGTTCACTTCCTAAGCATTAACATAATATTTTGCGAAGTATTCTTATCACATATTTGTGTCCCAGACTGGTTACAGACACCTACATCCTGTAACCCCCCCTTCTTCTACCTCAGGTGAGACTTCGCCTACTTCGTAGGTGTTTTTGAAAGGGCCGGTAGTCAGGGTTTTGTTGGTACGTTTTTAAGCGTTGAACCCTAGGTCTGCCCCTGTGCCAACAAATGGATCTGTTGTCAGGATCTAAAATTGTGATTACTGGGAACTGAAGTAAAGAAAAAGAAAATCTATGTGCGTAGGTCTGTTGCTAAAGTGAGAAGCACTCTACTTGAGCTGCGAAGCTTTGTGCCAAGAAAGTAAGTTGTTCTGAAGAAAATAGGTAAGATTCTAAAAGAGGCAAGATTTGTACTTTGGTAAGAGAAAGATAAGTGGAAATTTTTGTTATGAAAGCATGAATTTAAGTATGTTTAATAGATATTGTCCTAGTCTGAAGGCTAGGGCGTAGTTGAAAGAAAGAGTTGATTTGAGTACATTTAATGGAAATGAAGAAAGATATGTTATTCCTATGCATAGAAAGAGTTTTTGGACTGATAAGTGGATGCAGGAACCTAGAAAGAATTTTTGCAAATTGCAGGTCCAACACTATGATCCTAGGGTAAGTGCGCAGTACATAAAATATTGGGGAACATTTAAGAGAAAAAGAGGATTGAATTTGTGTTATAATTGCAAAAGGTTGGGACATCTTGCTAAAGATTTCTTTGAGCTAGGCCCTATTTGTCTTTGTTGTAAGGTTGTTGGTCATAAGTTTGAGGATTGTCCAAGGATTATTGCTAAAGTTGAAGGGAGAGACATAAGCCCTATTTCTCTTTGTTGTAAGTTTGTTGGTCATGAGGTTGAGGATTTTCCAAGGATTATTGCTAAAGTTGAAGGGAGGGACGTAAGACAAGAAAATTATGAAAATAATCAAGAGACTAAGGGTATGTTAGAAAGTCACAAAGAGAAAAGGTCAAAGGAAGTTCAAACTATGTTATTACAGTTGGAAGAATGATGGATGTTCATAAATATGTCAGTTTACTAGAAAGATTGAAAGAAAAACAGGGTATAAGTGCAAGAACAAAATACTTTGACATAGACTATATAGTCTTGGATGAAGAAACACAAGTGAATATTATGACAGAAAAAACCTGGGAAGTTTTGGGAAATCCTACTATGGTACCTTATTTAGGAAGGATAGGTTTGTTTAAGGGAAAGATAATAACTTTAGGTGGAAGAGTAACTATTGTACCTATTATTGTTCATGGAACATCAACTGAAGAAGAATTTGAAGTCATTAGGTTTGTTGAGGACAACACCCCTTTCCCACTTTTGTTAGGTAAGACTTGGATTGAGAAGGATCATATCAGAAGGAACATAGAGGAAGAAGATATAGAAAAGAAAAAGAAAGAATTAAGGAATTTCATAGCTAGGAAAATAGACCAACTAAGAGAAGAACGAGAGGATAAGTTGAAGCAACAGAGCAAAGTAACAATGCAGGAGGGACAAAAAGCAAAATAATTAGCTATCAAGGTTGAAATAATGCAAGAAGGCTTGAAGGACCTATCTATCCAAGAGATAAGTGTGCCCATTCAGGAAGTGTTAAGAAAAGGGATATTAACTTCTGAACCTTTGAGGGTACCTCAACAGTGCGAAGCCACTATGCTAGGGGAAGATAAGAACAAAAATGGAAAGAGGATTCCATAAACAATTAAAGAGACTCAGATAACAAGAAAGAAGGCAAGGAAGCTCAATAAAAAGAAGGCTAAGTTGGAAAAGATACAAGAAGTTAAGGAACCCAGATGGAAGACTTCGCAGACCAGAACCTCATAGGAGGCATGTTCATGGGGAGTTGGACTTCGTCCTGGAAAATTTATATAACCGTTGGAGGTGCCCCGACCATTAGAATGGCATTCCATAATGGTTAGGAAACACATTTATGGGTTTATAGATTGCTTTTGGACACTAAGACCGCACCATAAGGACTAGATTTACATTAATGGAAGCATTTAACTCTAGTTTCTATCCGTTGGAAGATCTGTCATGTCGCCCCACTTACTTAACTTGTCGATCGTGGTGCTGGGACCACTTTTTTCTACCCATGACTGACTAATCTAAGTCGAGAATTGTCCAAGTGTCTAGATGTGGTTCCTGTCGTTATCTAAAAGTATACCGCGCCTGTCTGTTTGTCTATCCTCTATCTATTAAAAGCTAGAATGTCAGGCGAAACCAACGACCTTGAGAAGTATGTCGAGGAAGTTATTAGGAAACTCATGGCTGAAAGATCTGTATCTAAAGGTATTTAAGCATCATCGAATAGGGGACTGTAGGTTTCCCCTTCAACCGGACGTCGTTCCACCTGCATCAACCCTGTAACTAAACAAATAAGCAAGCACCGCAGTGATCTGGCTAATGCGAAGCAGATCTCGTCGATCCTTCCTCAATATATTCTGCCTCTGACCGATGATGTTAACCATGACAATATCGCCCATGATTTCGAGTACTCCATGTTCACTGTGTACATTCCAAAAGGAATTGACATAGTAGGAAGTCAGTTAGGACATATCCCGTTGTTGAAGCATAATGACTTCAACTTAGGAGACAGGAAGAACTATGCCACGCTAGATCCTCATTGTTACTTAATGAAGAAAACTGGAAAGAAACCTCCCCTCGTCTCGCAACCATCGATCAAGGGGTTGGCGCAGTCAACCATATTAAACGTAATGAATATTTCGCATTTTGGCCGCCACCAGGAGGTTAATGCTTGTGTTAAACTCCTTATGTCATGCTATCATGGTGGATATCTATGGCTTGATAGAAGAATCACTGTGGATTCGATGATGATCCACTGGATCACAGGTTTGAGTTTGAAGGATCCTGACCCACAACATTTTTACCCAGGGAATACCTCAAACCATTCTATAGCATAACGCATCAAAGAATCCTATGGAGAGGTAGAAAAGGGGAAGTGAGGTTACAAGGTAGCCTCCATACAGGATGGCGCAGTGCTCCTTTCTTGTCAACTCTTATCTAGAAAGATAGTGAGGAAGAACCACGCCAAACAGGTCACCGAGTTTATGGTGGACCTTGTAGGAAAGTGTGTGGAGGGCTTGCATATGAAATGGGCAAAGTACCTCATCAACGAGTTAGAAAACAATTATCGCAAAGCTCAGGACTTAGTATATGAGTTTCACTACAGTTGGTTGATCACCTTGATCGCATTTGTGGCTTGGAATATGCCTGAAGGAGCTAATTTCCTAGAGATTGAACCTACGGAGCCCCTGACCGCTCAGATTTCCACCCTATGGTATACTAATGACATGACGAAGGAGTGGCAGTCTCTTGCCATGTTTCACAGATATTATCAGTAGTTAAAAGTATCCATTGAAGCATTCCCTCATATGACACCACATACCCTACATCAGTACTAGCCCTAGAGAATTTTTGTGCTAATCCCCACTTCATTTACATCACCACATGAAGAGATGAGCACCAGGAAAGATTGAAGCTATACTATAAGCTCACAGATGCAAATATGGAACATATTATAAAGGATTGGACAGAAGAATTTATTATACCTGTCACAGATGATGAGTTATCCGACACTGATACTATAGGAAGCCTGATGGTTACGTGAGATGAACATGTCGGATAATCCAGTGGGATGAAGAAGCAGAGGGAACGCAAAAATCAGGTTGAAGTCTAGGACATAGAGAGTGATGAAGAGGATGAAGAGGAAACCCCTAGAGATAGCGGGTTTAGCTTGCTAGGAGGAGGAGAAGACGAAGCACAAGGACATGGAGGAGGAGATGAAGGAGAAGAAGAACAAGGAGGAGGTGAAGCTACAGGATATAGTACCCCACCACCTGAAGATCCCCCTATTGTGACAGTGACATAGAGGAAATTTACTCGAAAGAAACCTTCAACAAGGAAGAAAATGCATGCCAATAAGACACAGTTGGAAGCCATTCTAACTGACGACAACATTAGTCTGGTCCGCAAAGCTATGGAGGACACCTCTGAAGACATGTTGTAGAGATACGAAGAGAAACAGGTGGATTTATATGAAAGGGTTTAGAAGGAGTTGAAGGAAGTGCAACAGGTTGTTTGCTTGGTCTGCACAGTGCCTATTATGACGTCTGTGCCTTCCTCATCACAAACCACAAACTTAGGGGATGAACCAGCCCAGCTAAGAAGGCATGTTGATGCAATAGAATCCTAGTTCCAGAGAGCTCAAGAAGAGAAGGAGAAGGCTACATAAGCCTTGCAAAAGGATAAAGAAGAAGTCCTAGTACAGTTATGAGTAGCGCAGGACAATGTAGCTTCCCATGAGAGTGAGAAAGCAGAACTTCAGGCGAAGCTTCAGGAGGAAAATAAAGATGGTGAAGCCAAACTACAAAAGGAAAAAGAGAAGTTGCTCGCAAAGAAGGTCGTGGTCAAAGAAGCAGTAAGCAAAGCATATCGCTATGTGTCATGCTTGGTACAAGAGGAGAAAGAGCCTATCGAAGCTCAAGTAGCGAATATTGCAGAGACCCTCCAATAGTTTTAGGCTAAGATAGCTGAACTGGAGGCCCAGACAGTGTCGAGTACCCCACAAGAGGTGTGTGACCAAAGGGAGGAGTGAGTCAAAAACACAGTAGTAAGTATAAAATCCCTCGCTTCGGCATGTAAACATTTAAGTGACAAAAGTGCCTGAACGTATGAACACCTCGCCGAGGATCCATAGTTAAAGAAGGTAGAGGCTCAACTATAGGAGGCACAGAAATAAGAATTTTCATTGTAGGTGCAGATGAAGCTACTCACAGTAGTGGAAAGGATGAAGAGATTCCAGGAACAACGCATAGTACAACAACAGATCATTTCCCTCTAGGGTAAGGTGATGGAAGTAACATAGAAGTTACAACTTGTTCAGGATGAAGCTTGGAAGGTGTTTGAGGAGATCGATGGCCAAGGTTCACAGTTAGATCAAGTAGTTGTAGCAGTAGAACAATGCCTGGAAGGGCCTCTTGCAGAGAAGACAGTCTAGGAGCTCACTGAGAAGGAGGCTCAGTTGAGGCATCAAGTCGAAGCATCTTGAGTTAAGATCGAGGATTTTGAAGCAGCATTATCTAGACTTGAGTGACTCAGGATGAGTCACAGGTGAGTGTTGGGGGACTGTTGGCCCTCAAGCAATTTTTGGGGAAACTTTTGTCAGTTTTGGAGGTTTTGGCCCACTTTTGGACTTCGACACGTTGGTCAAAGTAGGAGCACCCCGACGGAGCTGAGATCATGGATCTCACCTATTTTTAGGGTTAGGGTTTTGTAACGGGTTTGTGGGATGTTAGCCCATGGGTTTTTCCCATGTTTAGGCCTTGTTTTAATATTTTGTAAAGTATAAATAAAGGGGAATGTAGTGTAGAAGAAGTAGTTCTAAGTAGTATTTTTGTGCGAATGACTGTATGTGGTCGAGGCTTTGTGCTCAACTGTGATTTTGTAGAAGGTGCTAAGTGTTGTGATAATAGATTTTGGCTCTATGAATTTGACCTAGTTTTGGAAGCTAAAGAAGGATGATCTAGTGCTTAGTGTGCAGATCTCCTATATTGTGCGAAGTTCAACTATGTGGCTTAGTGCAAAGGAGTGACTAGATGTAATATCTTGGCGAATAATAAAGTGGAAAAGTGGTTTGTGGACATAGCCCCACCCTGGGGTGAACCATGTATATATGGTGTCTCATGGTTTTCTTTGTGTTGTGTCATTTATACTATGCATTTGCTTAGTGCTTTGATTATGATGTGTAATGAATAGATATTTTGTTGCTTAAGTATTTTTCTTATGTTAAAGAGTAAATGAATGCTAGATTTAACTCAGAGTGCTAAGTGCTCAGGGTGCATAATCACTTGTTGTTACTGCACTTATCTGCCTTTGATTATGCTCTGCGATGTTAATGAGTTTAATAAACTAATGCATGTTCACTTACTAAGCATTAACATAATATTCTGTGAAGTGCTCTTATCACATATTCGTGTCCCAGCCTGGTTATAAACACCTGCGTCTTGTAACCCCCCCTTCTTCTACCTCGGGTGAGACTTCTCCTGCTTCGCAGGTGTTTCTGAAAGGGTCAATAATCGGGGTTTTGTTGGTGCGCTATTGAGCGTTGAAACCTGGGTCTACCCCTGTGCCAACATGAGAAAATATAAATTCTAGTTTCATGTCTTTTATGAAAAAAGGAAAAAACAATTTATTCCTCTTCCTTGGAAAGTTGGTGAAATTATGTTGAGAGGAATTGCTAAGATTGATTAATATGTTTTGTATTTCAACCAGTATAATCTAAAAAATGAAGAATAAATCAAGGGGTTTTATCCTAATGTTAGCATCTGATCCTAACCCCTCTCCATGGGTCATTAATTAGTAGGATATGTTTTCTATTTAATAAAGGTCGACATTAGTTAATAAGGCCTAATAAACAAAGAAGAATAAGTCAATGTAAGAAGGCCTAATAGAAGCTTCCGCTTCTAGAAAGATCTTCCTCTAGAAGTTTCCTTAGAAGGTATAATTAGTATAAATAAGAGTAGGAGCCATTGGATATTTTGTCTTGGAGATTATTGTAATAGAGATCTTCTCTGCTTGAGGTTTCCCCCTTGAAGAGGCAAGTGAACTTTTCTATCATAATAAAGTTTCTCTTCCTGGTTATTATTCTGGTGTTATTCTAGTTTCTTCTAATATTTTTCTAGATATATCATGATTATTTTGTCATTGCCTGCTAGATATTTTATGTTATACATAATATATTGTATTAGGACTATTGCACCTAACCACCTTTTTATACTTGCATGATGTCATTTGGACTAAGTCCTGCATTAGTTAACACACTCATACCTGGAGAAGAAGAAGGTGACAGTCATAACCCTCATGTTCAAAATGTTAATGAAAATTCTAGTGATATAGAGACCATTGTAAGAACTACAAAGAATTATAAGGAAAGAGGGAAACCCTCAAGTGAAGGGAGTTCTCATTCACCCATTGTTTCTCATACAAGTTTTTTACTTGAATCAAATTCTCAGCATGTAGTGGCCCAACGAAGACAACCCACAAACAATAATTCAAGTGATGATGGATAAATAAATCCTCCTCAAGGAATCTTAGAAAACCCCCATAAATCACAAGTGAAAAGGAAAATAATCAATTCTCAACAAGGGGGGAAGAACAAAACATACCTGAAAATGATATCTTGCTTGATGATATGGATTTAGATGTTGATATTGAAAATATTCGGTTCCCGGATGAAGAGGAACAAACCCAAGAAAATGTATAGTTTGTTGTTGCACTTGTTGTTCAAGATGAAGCCTTCTCTAATGAAGCAACCTTTTCTGTACATAATGCATTATTTGATAGATCTTCAAAGAAATTGTTTTTTGAAATAACCTCGAAGAATAAAAAGGGAAATTCATGGTCTACCATTGATCTTAAAGATATTATTCCATCAAACTTATCTTAAATTCATAAGGTTATAGGGGATGCATTGGATGTTTCAATAACTGATATGGAAGAGGAAAATATCAAGATTAAGGAGAGATTCAAAGAATTGGAAGCAACACTTATTACTCCACCCATGTTGCTATGATTAAACCTCACAGAAATCTTCAAAGGACCCCTAATTCAAGTCTAAGAATGAAAGGAATATCAATATTACTCACTACTAGCTAGCATTCCGTGGAGGAAAATTTAAAGAAAATAATGTCACTTATTTTATATTTCTGTGAATTATCAAAAATATTTTGTTCTCTCGGGCTCATAATACAAAATAATAAAGAATATTTGAATGCAGATTTAAAAAGTGATGAAGGATTTCTTATAGACGGGGTTTCCATGTTTGTTGCAAGAGTCTCGACAATAATGGAACAAAGGATAAAACATGAAGATTTTCCTTTTGAGAGACGCATGAAATAATTAAAGGCATGTTGGATTGGAAGGATTAATACATTAAGATGGTTATTAAGTCAAGTTAATGAATTATCACGAAAAAATACTGAGGCATATTCAAATATTATTCGTTTAGATATTGCAAGAACTATAATTGAAGTTTCAAATCCAAATTTGATTTCAAATTCAATGCTCATGACCAGACAACAATTTGAAGAGCAAGTTGAAACTTTGAAAAATCATCGGAAAAAATATTTGATAGTATGGTGGAATAAACTTATGATGATATTGATAGTTGTCTTGTTGAGTATACTAATAAAAATGAAGATATTGAAACAACATTGCAAAATTTATCAATTGATCTTAGGGAAATTGAAAGTGAATTATTTAATATTAAATTCAAGCAAGAAGTGATCGCTGCTCCTTTAAGAGAATATATTCAAGAATGGTTAAACAAATCTATAATCAAGATTTTTGAGATTACAATGGAAGTAGTTACAACCGGTCACATAACTGTAGCAAGAAAGGATACAAAAGGTGGATCAGAAAGAAAATGAAATGGAGAGACTCCATCACAGTAAGTCTATACTGATTACATATTTTATTCCTTCTCATAATTCATCCAGTTGTATTTATTCTTTCATTAGAAAAATATAACCTAATTTTGTTAACTTGCTTCTGTCTTCTTTCTCGATCCTACTGTTTGTGCTCTGTTCCATTTTCCTCCCTCTTCTTCATACTTCTTGTGTATATTTTATGGTCCATGGGAGCCCCAATCCCAATCCATTTATGGAAAAATGCCTTTAATTTTCCATTACTGTAACAAACATTATCATTTTTGAGAAATGACAGAGAATTGTTGGAAATATTGAGAGGGGGGGTGAATCAGTATTACCCTTTTTTTCAAGAATTAGCAATTACTTTGATATTTTATTAATTACCACAGTATATCAACAACTGAATTCTATTTAAAATCAATTATATAAATATAATTAACAATAATTACAATGTTTTATTAATAATAGTGAAGGACAGTGATCCTTTTTAGAGCACCAAGTCTAGGAGACACAAATCCCCTTCTTTAGGGCACCAACCTTAGGAAGCACTAACTCCATTTTTTTTAGAGAATCAACCCTAGGAAGCACCAAATCCCTTGTCTTTAGGGAACCAACCCTAGGAAGCACCAACTCCCTTGACTTTATGGCACCAAACCTAGGAAGCACCAACTCCCTTAATTATTAAAGGATATGAATCCTTCCTTGCTCCTCCCTTCCACCCTCACTACAAAAGTATCATTGATTCCTCTTCTTGGACTCTGCTTCTGTTTTGTTCTTCTGATCTGGACTATAAAGACACCTCCTCTTCACTGTTCTTTCTTTCTTATATATTCTTCCAACTAGTGTAAGATATGAAGCATTGTGTCTCTTTGTTTGAACCATTGCACCTCTCCATTTAAATTAACAATAATAAAAATTGTCTTTCCTTTATTGTTATTCATACATTATCATGAAAGCTTTTAAATTTAATGAGAGGGATTTCCATAAATCGATCACAGGTATGGATCGATTCCTTTAACTCAATTCCATGCCTCTTTATTTCATTCTAAATTTAAATTGATCGAATCTAATATTTTTGATTAGTTTTCTAATGCATTGTGTGTATTGGATTTCTTAAGATAAATCAAGAAAAAGTCCAGGTCCTATCTAGTTCAATGTTCCTTTTAGACCGAGATAAAATTCTTACTTTGTGTGTTAAATTTTGCATAGAAACACTTCAGGACCTCTATTCCATATGACCATAGGCAGTGGCTAGGCGTTAATACAAACATGTGTTTATTCATTTATCAAGATCAATGGTCATTTTTTAATTTGGACATTGAGATGGTCAACTACTTTTTATTTCGAAACTTCATCCTTCAGGACTTCCAGCCTTTGCAGTCATTCAATTCTCCTGAAGTGCATTTCACCGAAGTAGATTGAACAGACAAAACTTAATCTGCAATTAAGCAGACCATTCTCATTTACTTAGGTATTTTGGAGTTTTGGAACTCCAACTTCTGCAGTTTTCCAACTCCTCCAGAGAAAATACCGTTAGAGTTCTTATGAGCACTTCCCTATTCTAATATCCTTCACAAGTCTAGGAGATAGGATTGTGGGCTTATTAATTTAATCAATGTTCCCAATGCCTCATAGCTCATGTGTTCATAACTCGTGACCGGGGGTTGGAACCTAGTCCTCCGGACTCCGCCCTTCATGCAATTTCTCCTTTACAAGCATCAAATATTTCAAAAGTTCAAATTCCTGAAGTGGTTACCTCTCACAATGGTTCATCGGATCATTAGCATGATTCCTGGAACCAAATCAAAAGTCTATCTTCAATCCTTACACTGGCTTAATCCAATGGCTATGAATTAATCAAACGTTGAGATGGATGGCTAGGATTATTTCATAGTTAAACTTGTGCGAGGGATAAATATTCTTCCAACCTCCAAACCATAAAAAACATGTCCATGCATCATACACACATCATTTCGGAGCTTGGAAGGGTGGTTTTCCAAACCTCTTTGGTTGACTTCCGAAATAGTTTATAGTCGTTGATCTATATCTTGGATTGACGAGTGTCAATGGATCTTGTCCTTGTCCTTTACCCATGCTTGATCAATGGTTGAGAATGGCTTCAGCCTTCAGGGCTTCATGCAGTTGTTGGTGGTAGAAACTGGTTTTCCCCAAAGGACATACTCTCGTAGTGACGTAGCTTGCTGACATCACTGCTAATGTGGCACTGCTCGAGTGGCTACCACATGTCACTTAGATTTGTGACTTATGTATACCTAAAATTCCAACTAGACTTTATGTTGGGCTCTAAATATGTCCTAAAAACAACCTTACTTTAACATTAATTTATCAACCCGAGGATTCAGATTTTATTTAAAGAATATCAACAAAGTCTATGCAGATAGCTCGTAGAGGTTAAAATCACATAGTTAAAGAAAATCTGAGTTTATCAACAATCAAGTTCCTCACAATTCATTAAACTTCTAAAACTAATATTTTACTGAACAAGATTGAAATTTGATCTATAACGTACTTAAAAGCATGAAATGAATTGATGAATTGATCTAATTAAGAAATAAGAATTGAATCTATGGAAAAGCTTAATAAATTGATCTATTGATGACTATCTAATATACTAGAAAGAAATAATTGAGTACCGTGAATTGTGAAAAGAACAGTGAATGAAAGGAACAACAATTGCTAATTGAGCAAAAAGGGACAACAAATACTAAACTAAGCGAAAGGAACAACAAATGCTAATTTAGGCGAAAAGGAACAATGCATGTGAAAATGAGAGGAACTGTCAAGTAGTAAACTACAACAAAATGGAATCTGGAACAACAATCGATAACATTCAAAATGAAGCATCTATCTTTTGCAAGCAAACAACATGAAATTACTAACACACTTATGCATTTATCTTAATTACTGCAAAGGAGATTTAAATCATAAAACATAAATCAAACTGATACAATTACAAATTGAGACAGTAACTCCTTTAGACTGGGCCCTCAGTCCTCAAAAGTACTACTTCTAGAAACTCAGTATGCGAAAATGATGAAAATGTTCAAAGCCTTTATTAATTCCATAACTGATAAAACATTTACAAAATCTGTTTACGTAGAGCAATTCTGAGTTTTGAATGCTTGGATAAAATTCTTAGATGATCCTTTCCAAGATCCACTACCCTTTATATATTACAAAATATGGGTAAATTAAGCTATCCCGAGGATCGAGAGATCCTCAGGATTGCTATTACTATTTATGAAGTTTACAAAATAGAGAACCAATCTGTCTTGAAACTGCTTTGCACCTAATATCTTTAACCTCCAATAGCTTACGTATCTCCAAAATATCTTTAGCTATCATGGGCTTAGAAATATTTACCCATTCTTGTAACAAAATCAAACAATTCCAACCATATTTTAGAATTTATAAAATACAACTCAATAATATTTCTGGAAGACATTTTAATCATTTTCTATCCTATTTTATTCCTAAGTAATAGAAAAGTCAGTTGAGATTATATCATAAATCATGGGAATGAGGGGAATATTTGTACCTTTTCATAACCCAACATTACCCCCCAGCTTACCTTCTTGCATGTCCTCATGCAATCTAAGTTCTTACATGTAAAGCAGTGATGATGTAAGGAGGAAAAGTAGGTTCACCAGGTGCCCTATACCCATTCTTACGTCTGAGTTCTCCAAAAATAGTGTCTTCCCTCTTTCTATTAATTTGATAATCTCTCTGGTAATCCTCTGGAGGAAACCAGATAATAGGTGGATTATATTTGCACCCAATCCAGACAGGTCCTTCTTCTTGGATCATTCTGGCATATCTTTCTATTCTGAAGGTGGTTGCAAAGAAATTCTTGAAACCGAAGGGTTCCCTAATCTTTACTTCATTTGGGGAGGCATCCCACCTTAACTTGGAGCCAACAATAACTTCTTCTTTGAGTTCTGTAAAATATGTCATGTCTAATAGTATAACTTGTTGGTGAATAGGACCTAAAGAGCCTCTCACCCCTTCCCTTTTCATGAATGTCCTATGTCGCATGATGGATGGAAAATATTTTGGTGGCTCTCCTCTGATCCAGAGATCTAACCCAGTTTCTCTCTTTATGAAAGTTTTGTGGGATTTATCCCACCTGAATTGATTTTTGGTGAAGGATAGGAATGATTGAAGTTGGATGTCTCCAATAAAAGGACCAGGTTTATCTCTATTGTTGTCTTCCAAAATGAAGTTATGGAAGTATAGCTCGCACATAAAATATTGTACTTTCTCTTCCTGCTCAGTAAAACATGACACAAACTCAGAGATAGTGGTGAATTTAATCGGTTTACCTTCTCGAATAGGTTTCACCCTCAACAATAGGTAGCATTCTAATAAAAACAATTTATAATTGGTAGTAGGAGCTCTACAATCTATTGCATCAGTGTAGACATCACAAATCTCTTTGATTTTCTCCAAATCTTTTTCCAATTGACCTTGTATTTTCTTTGTCTTTCCTTGATCCTTATTCAGCTCAGCATAAGTCTCATTTTTTGTTGCTGACATGGTTTTAAGTTGTTTAAAAAATCTTTGGTGCTCTGCCATGGTCACCATTTCATCTCTGGTTTGAGTCAAGGCTTGTTGGGTTTGTACCAGCTCTGCTTCTAGTTTATCTATGATGGCACTCTAATCCTGAAACTGAGATGCCTCTTCAATCTGAAAGTCTACTTATTTCATTACTGGGACTACTATCCGATTTTTTACATCTTTGGTCTCCAAAGGAGTGGGAATCGCTTCCTTAGGTTGAGCAGCTCCTCCTCCTAGAATTCTTAGTTGAGCCTCTATTTCATATGCTTCCAAATGATTCTCCTCTTCATTTTGAACAACTACCCTTTCTGATACTGTAATATCAGTTTGAAGTTCCATTTCTGTTGTCTCTTCAAGGATATGCATCTATGTCTGTGTTTCTACAGAGCTTTTTTGGACTGCCCACTAGGAAGAGGGTTCCTTCCCTGTGCTCTATGTCTTTTGGTCTTCTTTATTTCATGGTCTTTGTCAGCTTGCTCTAGTTGTTTTCTTAATTCTTTGATAATTTCCTTAAGCTTGCCAACCTTCTTCTTTAACACTTTAATCCTTTTAACCCTTCTTTTCAACAACTTGTTCTCCTATTTTATCCTTTTGATTTTGTTGTAGCTTTTTCCTGATTTCTATTTTTGTGAACTGTTAGGGTTTTCCTTACCCTGATCAATCAATGTTTGTTCTTCTATTTCTTCTGCTTGCACTGTCGGGATATTTACCTCAGTATGAGTCTTTTCTTGTGTTGTATCCTCTGGGAACGACATCTCAATGTCAGCGAAGTCTTCAACAGGGTTTGAAGAAAAAGTTGGTGCTTAGTATTCTTCTGGCTTGTTTGTGTCTTTGTTAATTGAGGTCCCTAAACTCCCTAGAACCTAAGATATCTCTACCTCATAGCTTTTCAAAAACTGTTCTGTGAGGTGTCACAGTACTGGCTGACTGTTTCCTTGTGGGGTTTGTTCTGTCTGTTCAATTTCCTGAACATCTTCCTGTAAGGGTTGTTATGTCTACGTTATGTCCTAGATTTCTTCAAGTTGTTATGTCATTTCCTAAATTTCTTCAGGATGTTCTATCATTTCCTGAATTTCTTCAGGCCGTTCCCTCATTTCCTGAATTTCTTTAGGCTGTTTTGTTCGTATGCTTCTTCTTTTCCTCTCAATGGGGGTTTTAGGAGAAACAATTTCTCTTTTTCTCTTTCTCATTGATTTCTCTTCTTTTGAGGTCTGATTCTCTGCTAATTGGATGGGGTCTGCCTTGACTTAGGTTGAGGAGATGGAACTTCCATTTGGGCAGTGGATTCCTCTTCCTCTGCTACTTCAATTCCCTGGGTTGGGTCTTCATGATGTAATTCAGGTTGTTCTAATTATAGGGACCTATTGGACTCAATAAGATCACCCCAGGTTATTTGAGTTTGACTCAGGGCCTTATTTACTATCATTTTTACCAATCCATGGTGGCTAATGATAGTAACAAGATCTTTTTCCTTTTGTGTTCTTATAGTGACCTCATGTAACATAGCATTTAGAAAAAAAGGTAAACTGATCACTAACCATTGTTTGAGTGTTGCTAGTAGTTTGAGGTGGCGTGGATGGATCACATCATACCTTCTGTCACAGGTGATATACCTTTGTATGACACCTTCCATTTCTTTCCAGGGTTCACTAAGAATGATGGGGTTAAGTCCCTTTCCCTTTTTATCCAATTCCTCTCCAAGGTCTACGAAAGATTCTACAGCTTCTTTGAGCACTGTATATCTTCCATTCCATTGCATTCCTATGTTAGGAAGGCCTATAACCTCTGTTATGATTTCTTGAGTGACTGGAATTCATATATCTCAAACCATGGAGATTTCTCCCTACAAGTTCTGGAAGAATTCGATTGTGATGTCTATATCATATCCTTGCAACTGATTTAAGTACTTTGTCCACCCCAGATGGTGTAAGATTTCTCTTGCATACTTAGTTACCTATAGTAATGTTGGTTCCCATCGCACACTTCGTCCTCCCATATTTCTGTAAGTAGGTGAGGATGATTAACGTTCCTGGTTGCAGCTTAACTCAACCAGTTTTTCAAACAACATAAATAGTGAATATAGAACAACATTGTGTATATGTAAAAATGCAAATTTTTCGTATTTACTGCACTTATTGAAATCTATCAGTAAATGTGTCAAGCATATACCCCCCATAAATGGAAAGGTCGATCTAAACCATCAAATGTACGAGTGTAATAATGGAGGGGAGTTCCTGCGAGGTGTGATTGATATGTCGTCGCTGCCGCTGGAAAAGACAATCATTAATAACTTTTCAAAAATAAATTTAATGGTATTTATGATAATCATCACTTTGTGTGGGAAATTCAAATTGTCATACCTATGTTAGAAACCCTTAGAGGAAAAAAAATTCAAAAGATTTTAAATTTGTTCACGTGGTTAAAATTTTCCACATATCATAACATTGTTACTTTCCCTTTTTATTGGATATATCCGGAATGATAGCCTCATTGTTTAGAAAAGGAAATCTAAGAACACACTAAAACTTGGATTATTAAGGTAAAATTCGATACCACGGGCAGAGCCACTGCTGCCAGCAGGCGTCCATAGCCTCGACATGGTTGCCTTTTAACCCATAGATGAGCCTGTATCCTTAATAAATAGTTTGAATTGTCTTTTCCGAACAAGTCGGCTCATGGTGAGACCTCTTGTCCTTTGACAAAAAAATGCCAAGGCCATTTCCCTAGTGTGGTGGCCATAGTGGGAATGTCACCTATGTTATTATCTGATGATCGTGGTAGGTTGTCACTTGATGAGACCCCCTACTATTTATGGAAGAAGTTTATTAATTTGTTAAAAACTTTATTTTTATTTTGATTTTGATTTTTTTTTTTAAGCTCTATCAAGGAGGCTCATCTACTCCTTAAGAGTGAGGGATGGTATAAGAAGTGTAAGAATGCCAAGTAAGAATGTATTTAATATTACTTATTATGATATGAAAGCAATTATCATTCAAGTATATGTAGATATATAGGGGAAAGAAACAAACTATGGTGGTTAATGAATTGTGAACAATTTTTAAGATGATTCAGAGAAATTAATCCAAAAATAGTTTACTAAGGTATGTTAAATGATCCACACCAAATGGAAAATTAGAACTAGTGTTGATGAAAAGGAATAAGTGAAGGTCATACCCAAAGGAGTGATTGACATAAAAATGACATGTTTTGAGAAAGGAACAACAATAAGAAAGAATCGTGAAGGGAACAACAATTGTTCCTTTCGAATGGAAAACACTACTGAAAAAGGAACAACATGCATTATAAGGGGAAAAACAGTGTGACAAAAGGCACATCAATCATTATTTTGGATGGACGATATTACTTACAAAGGGAACAACAGTCATTCTTTTGAAAGGAACGACAATGTTTTGCAAAAGAATCAACGATCATGCGAAAGTAACAACAGTCATCATTTTCAAAGGAACGATAATCGTTTCATTTTAAATGAACAACATCGATGATGTTCAAATTTTCACCCATCTAACTAAGTGATTAAAAACTCCCACATACATTTTTGTTTTAGTGAATCTATAATTGATTAGTCATCAAATAAATTCAATCAATTTCTATGGGTAAGTTTATGCAATAATTAAAGTACTGGATGGTCCATAAGCATGTTCATTTTCTTGAAAAAATAGGGTTTATATTTGCTGGTTTTTTGCAAAGTGAGATAGGAGCAAAGAACAGAAAAGAGTGCTAATTATATTCATTACAGTCATCTTCTCTAGTTCATATTCTCTCAAGTGGATTTCCTAAAAAAGGAAAAAAAAAACTAAAAACTCAATCAAATATGTAAAGAAAGTTATATACAATATATACAGTGCCAAAAAAATTATCATTTATGGAGTTGAGGTTGTTGGGTTACCTTCCCAGCCATCCAATATCTGAGCAGTATGGTCCTTACTTACTTCTTGGCGGAAGGATTATTTTGAAGGTGGATGATGGTAGAGTCGTAGCTGGTGTCCATTTACTAGAAAGGGAGACCCAAACCCGTCGATGGTAATTAGAGTGACAGTGCCATTATCATGAACTTCATTAATTTCATATGGTCTGAGCCACCTTGTCTGTAATTTTTTAGGAAAATCTTGAAATTTGGAATCATAGAGAAGCGCCCAATCACCTTTCTGGAATGATTTCTTCTTGATATGTTTGTCATTCCAGTTCTCTCTATGCTTCTGAATAACAGTTGTGTTCTCCAAGGTGGACATGTGTGCTTCATCCAACTCATTGAGATGTTGTAGTCATTTCTTATGTGCCTCTGTAAGATCCAATCCAATTTCCTGGGCCATCCTTAGAGTCTTGATCTCAAACTCGATTAGAAAGATAGGTTCTTTACCATAGACTAAGTGATAAGGAGAGTAGCTAATGGTGTTACGCCATGTTGTTCGATAAGCCCATAGGGAATTTGGAAGCTCAGTTGCCCAATTCTATCAGTTTGTTGAGACAGTTTTTGTCAAAATTGCCTCCAATACTTTATTGATTCTTTCTACTTGTCCGTTTTCCTGTGGGTGGTATGGAGAAGTAACTTTGTGTTTAATATGATAATTTTTCAGGGTGGTCGTGATTCTATGAGCTGTAAATTGTGACCCCCCATCAATGATTACTTCCTTGGATAGTCCAGAGCATACAAATAATTTGAAAATAAATTTAATGACTACTTCCTCTATTGTGTTTGGTAAGGATTCTTCCTCTACCCATTTGGTCATGTACTCCGCTGCAACTAGAATATAGGCCTTCTGATTTGACTTCGAGTTGAAGGGGTCAATCAAGTCTAGTGCCCATATCTCAAATGGTTCTGCGACTACTTGTTCTTTTAGGGGCATTTCATCAACCTGACCTGGTTTTCCCATCCATTGACAACTGTCACAGGTCTGGACATATTTCTTCGCATCTCTGAATATTGAGGGCCAATAATATCCCATCTGTAAAATCTTATGTCTGGTGTTGCGATCTACAAAATTCCCACCACATGGCTCTTCATGTCCTGCCTTCATTATGTCATAGATTTCGTCATCTTGGACACATCTGCGGACCTGGAGATCAACCCCTGTGTGGAAAATAAATCTGCTGATCCAGGTGTATCGTGCGCTATGCTGGACAATCAATTTTATTTCTCTTGATGATAGATGTGCTGGTAGTTTCCCAGCTTCCAGACAATTTCCCACATCAACGTACCAAGGTGGCCTCGTAGTGACAACGAACATATGTTCATCCAGAAATTGGTCTTCAACCGTCAAGGAATCATCTGTTTTGGGTATGCGGGACAAGAAGTCTGCCACATGATTCTCTCTTCTGAGTCGATCTTTGATGGTGATGTCGAATTCCTGCAATAGTAATAACCACCGAGTAACTCGTTCATTAGTAATACTTTTATTAGCTAAATATTTAATAGCAGAATGATCAGTATACAAAATAATTGGATAGCCTGTTATATAATGATGAAATTTATTGATGGCATGTATAACAACTAAAAATTATTTTTCTATTAATGTATAATTAGATTCAGCGAGAGTGAGATTCTTGCTGATAAAATAAATAGCATAGGGTTTCTTGTCTTCTTCATGTCCAAGGACAGCGCCTATGGCAATATCCGATGCATCTCTGGATATGTGAAATGGTATTTTCCATTTTGGTCCTCTCAACACCGGTGTTGTTGAAATCAGCCTTTTGAGTCCTGTGAATGCAACATCACACTTGTCAGTCCACTGAAATTCAGTATTACCAATCAAAGCATGCAAATATGCAACAGTTCTTGCAAAATTTTCCATAAATTTACGATAGTATTTTGAAGCACCAAGGAAACTACATACCTAAGTTTGTGTACATGGTGTAGGTAGATTAAGGATTACCTCTATTTTTGTTGGGTCTACCCTGATTCTATCTGCATAAACATAATTCCCTAGTACCACACCTTATGTCATCATCATATGACATTTTTCATGACTTAAACATAACCTGGTAGCAATGCATCGTTTGAGTACCTTCTCGAGATAGTCTAGAGCTTGATCAAAGTTGTTGCCATAAGGAGTGAAATAATCCATGTAAACTTCAAGCCCTTCACTAATCAGATCAAAAAATATTCTTAGAATGGCCCTCTAAAATATGGCTGGAGCATTACATAATCCAAAGGGAAATACTCTATATGCAAAGGTACCCCAGGGACATGTAAATGTAGTTTTATCTTGATTTTTTGGGTCAATCTGGATCTGATTATAGCCACTAAAACCATCTAGGAAAGAGAAGAATTTCTTCCCTGCTAAAGTATCCAGGACCTGATCGATGAAAATTAGGGGCAAGTGGTCCTTCTGGTTGGCTTTGTTGATTTCCATGTAGTCTACATAGATTCACCATTTCCCATTCTTCTTGGGAACGATCACTAGTGGGGAAACCCACCGACTATCCGAGATAGGATATATAAAATCTACATCCAACAACTTTTGTAATTCTTCTTTAACAATGTCCCTAAGGTGGGGATTCAATCTTATTTGGGGATGTCGGATAGGTTGGGCATATTTCTCAATATAAATGTGGTGTGTGTAGAGTTGCAGATCAATACCTTTCATGTCAGAATACTCCCAGGAAAAATCTTGTTGATATTTAGAAAGGATTTAAATCATTTTTTGTTATTGTTGCTCATCTAAATTGGCGTTGATATTCAGAGACCTCCCTGGTGCAATCTCAACTGATTTGTTGTTATGAAAAGCAGTAGTCGAGATTTGGTGTTCCATCAAATCTTCCAACGAGTCTCCCTGTGATTCACAATCTATAACAACTTTGAGCATTTGGCACGTTGGGTTACTTACAATGGTTGGGCTATTAATGAAACCACTGATCACGTCATCCTCTAATTGGTTCTTGAGTCTGAGATCTTCTTCCAGTGTGAGAGGGGATCGTAGATCCTTTTCTGGATATCTTGGTGGTGGAAGCTACGAATGTGTGATAATCAGGCTTGGCTGGGCTAGAGGATATAGGATGAGGTTCTTTGTAACACCTCCTCTAGAAATTGTCATATTACCCATACAACATCCTATGTACGCATCTACTGTTGCGAGCCATGGTATTCCCAGTATTAATGGATGCCCTTCGAGTCCACTTCTTGGGTTGATGATGATGAAATCCGTTGGATATTCCCAAGAGTCGACTGAAATTGCTATATCGTGTAATGTGCCGACCGATTTAACCACTAATCGATCAGCCAATTGTAACATAATTGGGGTAGGTTCGAAGGAGTCAAAACCCAGGGTGTTGCAGGTTTCCCTGGTTAGGATGTTGATGGCTGCCCCCAAATCTACTAGTGTATTTGGAAAAGAACAACCCTGGATTTGAACTGTTACTATGGGGTTCCCTGGGTCTACATATTTGACTGTTATTGTCTCCCTAAAATGAGATCAGACAAGGCTCCTGCCACATGAACAGTTGATGATGAATTTTTAACTTTCCTAATAGGATTCCTCCCACATAATTCCTTGATTGTCTTTGCATAAATCGGGATGTCTTGCAGAGCCTGTAGGAGTGGAATTTTAACATATAAATTCTTGAGTTAGGATACACAACAGGTTTTTCTATCATCAACCTTTTGGGGAATGTGGGAGGAGGAGTTACATCCTTATCAGGATCTTGTGGTTCGACTGTGTTCCCTCCCTGCTCCGTTTCTTCCATTATGACCACAATCGAAGGTGTTATTGCTGGTTGTATGCTATTTTCACTCTCCTTCTCTTGGGAAATGTTTCTTTCTTCAGGAGAGATTATGCGTCCCGACCTCAACCGGAGTTCGTTGCACCCTACCGAGTTGATTTTCCCTTCCACATTCTCCATAATATGGACGATATGGGCTGGTCTATTATTAGGATTTGGGTGGGGTTGGGTTAGTAATTGACGGTGCAATTGCGATTGAGGGTTATAGGGTAGTTGGAGTGGAGCTTGCAAAGTGGGTTGGTTTTGAGGGGCCATCCCCATGGGTTGATTGGTCATTCCCATGGGGCGCTACCAATTTTGATTCCAATTTGGGTTTTGGGCAACCGTTTTGGACCAATGTGAAGGATAGGGGTTGTTATTTAAATTTTTCCAGGATGAGGTAGGGTATTGTGAGTTAGGCCAGGTGGAATTTGTAGCTGGTTGATTCTTCCAAATGGGATTTGCAGCTAGTTGGTTTGGCCAAGTGGAATTTGCAGCTGGATATTGCTGGGACTGCCAGGTGGTGTTAGCAAATGGTTGGCCCTGCCATGTGTTTCTAGAATTTTTCTACTAATTATACTGCCCAGAAAATAAAGAGGAGGGGTCATGTAGTGTACCTGGAGGTCGGATCTGCCATTGGCGATGTTGATCCATCAGATATAATGGTTTCGTTTCCTCTTTCGCTTCTCTAAAGACAAATTTTAGTCTTGGGAGAGATGGACATTGCTCCTTTGCGTGATCTTTGGCACAAATAGCGCAAAATTGAACCACATCCAAAGGAAATTCCCTTGGACCATGTTTATTTCTGAACCTGTGGAAAAATATGGCCAAAGTCTGTTCTGCTTCTGCTTGTTTCTTGTTGGCCTATAGTACATCCAATTGTGTAGTCAAAGTGCTCAGAATGTTAGTTTTGAAATTTTCTAAGAGATTACTGACTTATGCTCGGGTAACTCCTCCACTGGTAACATTGATGTTTCTGGTGAGGGGAGTTTGTATCCCTGATCTGGTCTGTGTACTTCCATGCAAGCACCTGATGCATAATTGAACGATGTTGTCATACGTTTCTTGATAAATATCACCCTTCCCCATTAAATTCAATGTTTCTACCCATTCATCTTTCATTCCTTTTATCAAAATGGATTTGAGCACCTCACCTGGTAATGTACCATAAGGCAATCTTTTCAAATTATATTGGAACCTTTAAACATATTCCTCTAATGTCTCATTTTCCTTTGCAGTCATTTGAAAGATTTCATCTTTTAGATCCCTGGTTCTACAATAGTCCTGATATTTTTTCAAGAAGGCATGTTTCATCCCATCCCATGAGTTTATAGTTCCACCTCCTAATCCCATAAACCAATGCAGAGTTTCCCCTTTCAAATTCGAAGGGAACAACTTTATTTTTTGTGTTTCAGAGGTGTAATCATAGCCCCTACATAGGACCTCAAATTAAAATAGGAATGCATCCGGGTCTTCTGAAATCAATCCATGAAAGGTTGGCAGATTATGCAAGGGAATTGCTTTCATGGGGGCATTGGTGACTGAATCAACTATTGGATATTCCAAATTTGAAGTTTGGGGTCGTTGTTGATTTGGTTGTGCCATTTGGTCGAAGATATGCCAATAATCTTCAGGAATTTCTTGGCTTGTGTGTTCTTTTGATTGATTACTTGATCCCCTAGGGGATTTGATTGCACTACCTCTATATGGGATTTCAAGTATGCCTTCTCTTTTCACAGGAGATTAAGGATCAGGTGGTGGTGATGGTTTTTCCTTAGAAACCCCGCTAGTTTCCCCTTCTCCTTCCTCCTGATTACAAGACTTTGCCTCTTCTAAAGGGATGAGAGGCAGAAGATCTGTATTTTGAAAACTTTGCTCAATCCCTCCAGTTTTCCTGTGAACCTTATCATGGGTTGTAGTTGGTGAAACTCCTTCCTAATGGTTTTAGGTGGAGCCTCTCCTGGGTCCAACCGAATCTTGAGATTCAACTTTTTGAATGATTTCATCTATGAAAGTATTTCTCCCAGGGAGCACCGAACCCTGGGCTTTGGTAGTTTTTGGTGGGGGTTTTGTTTTTTCAAGTTCTTTCTTTTTAGTCATACACACTTCACACAAAATTATAAACACCTATATAACCTCTATATATCAGCTGGAGGTAGGCGATGGTATAAGCATTTACTTATTGCCTGCGTAGGTTCTAACCTTCCATCTTCAATACCTCATCCTCCAGAGACACAACCTATGCTACCTTTGACACTCTCCCCAACAACGACCCCAAAATGTTGGGCTCTAAAGATGTCCTAAAAACAACCTTAGTTTAAAATTAATTTATCAACCTGAGGATTTGTCTTTTATTTCAAGAATATCAGCAAAGTCTATGCAGATAGCTCGTAGAGGTTAAAATCGCATAGTTGAAGAAAATCTGAGTTTATCAACAATCGAGTTCCTAACACATTCATTAAACTTCTAAAACTAAGATTTTATTGAACGTGATTGAAATATGATCTATAACGTACTTAAAAGCATGAATTGAATTGCTAAGTTGATCTAATTAAGAAACACGAATTGAATATATGGAAAATCTTAATAAACTGATCTATTGATGACTATCTAATTTGATGGAAAGAAATAAATGAGTACTGTGAATTGAGAAAAGAACATTGAATGAAAGGAACAACAAATGTTAATTTAGTGGAAAGGAACAACAATTGCTAATTGAGCGAAAAGGGACAACAAATACTAAACTAAGTGAAAGGGAGAACCAATGTTAATTTAGGCGAAAAGGAACAACGCATGTGAAAATGAGAGGAACTGTCAAGGAGTAAACTATAGCAAAATGGAATCTAGAACAACAATCGATAACATTCAAAATGAAGAATCTATCTTTTGCAAGCAAACAACATGAAATTATTAACACACTTATGAATTTATCTTAATTACTACAAAGGAAATTTAAACCATAAAACAGAAATCAAACTGATACAATTACAGATTGAGACAGTAACTCCTTCAGACTGGGCCCTTGGTCCTCAAAAGTACTGTTGCTAGAAACTCAATATGCGAAAATTATGAAAACGTTCAAAGCCTTTATTAATTCCATAACTTATACAACATTTACAAAAACTGTTTATGCAGAGTAATTCTGAGTTCTGAATGCTTGGATAAAATTCTTAGATGATCCTTTCCAGGATCCACTACCCTTTATATGTTACAAAATATGTGTAAATTAAGCTATCTCGAGGATCAAGAGATCCTCAGGATCGCTATTACTATTTAGGAAGTTTACAAAATAGAGAACCAATCTCTCTTGAAACTGCTTTGCGCCTAATATCTTTAACCTCTAATAGCTTAAGTAGCTCCAAAATATATTTAACTATCGTGGGTTTAGCAATATTTACCCATTCCTGTAACAAAATCAAACAATTTCAACCATATTTTAGAATTTATAAAATACAACTCAATAATATTTCTGGAAGACATTTTAATCATTTTCTATCCTATTTTATTCCGAAGTAATAGAAAAGTCAGTTGAGATTATATCATAAATCATGGGAATGAGGGGAATATTTGTACCTTTTCATAACCCAACACCTTGACACTTGTCACCATCTGAATGCACCACATGTCCTCGCCAACGTGGTCTTTTGGACTATGATGACATGGTCTCTCAATGTGTGTTCCACGTGTCTTACTTCATGACTTCGGAGCTCCGGCCTTCGGGTGAACTTACATGTTCTAAACCCTTTTTTGCCAAAGTGGTCAACGTTGAAGTTAACCACAATTGGACTCATTTGTCTTGATCCAATGGTCATCATGCATTGTCCATATCTAATTGTCCTTATTCACTTTGGAAATTCGAGGCTTCGGCCTTTGGGTAATCTTACCTGTTCTTGGATGCTTTTCATCGGAGTGGTCAGAACCGTAGTTGATTGATGTGACAAAACCTTAATCTGACAGATATCATTGATGTCGAAGTGCTCCTTAGATCCAACAATTTACTTTTACTTCTAAACTTTGTCTTTGGCTAAATTTCCTTCATGCAAATTTCCTTCGGTCGATATTATCTGAAGTGGTCAATGCCGAGCTTACCATGCATACGTCATTTCCACGATCGATGTTCCATCACTCTTAGTATTCAATATGATGGTATATATTTAATTTGTATCTCACGATCTAAATCATTCCCAAATCTTCAATAGATGACCATGTTTCTCCTCTTCTTTACACAAGTTTCCTTTATGATCCAACGGTCAGAATTTGTCCCGAAAACTACACCAGCGAATAGGATTCCTCCCCAATATTGTTTCTACAGTGTGTTCTCCCTTATGAGATTTGGGTTAATGTTCTTCTTCTCCTTATTTTACATCAATGACAATATCATACCACTGTGTCCAACATTCTCCCCCTTTGGCATTGATGGAAACCCTTTTCTCTTTGAAATTTATGTTCTTATCAATTTCCTCCCCCTTTCACAAAAATGGAAAAGGGGATATTTCTTCTCTCCCCTTGTGGAAATTATCCCCCTAACCATGTGCCCCTTCTGATATGATTTTTATGGTTTTTAATGATTTTTTTGAATTACTCCCAATTTTTGTCGAAGATTTTCAAAAGTACTTATGGGCAAAGGTTTTGTGAATATGTCTGCAATTTGTTCTTTGGTGTCTACATACACTATTTTAACTACTTTTTGGGTAACCCGATCTCTTAGGAAATGGTATTTAATTGGGATGTATTTGGTTTTAGAATGCATTACATGATTTTTAGATATTCTTATGGCACTAGTGTTATCACAATTAATAGTAATGGGATTATCATATCTTATTTGTAAATCTTCTAATATTTGCTTCATCCAAATAACTTGTGTGCAACATGATGTAGCAACAATGTATTTTGCCTCTGTTGTAGATAGTGATGCAGATGTTTGTTTCTTACTTATCCATGCTACTAGACATTTTCCTAGAAAAAATTCTCCTCCACTGGTGATTTTCCTATCATCTATACTACAAGCCCAATCTACATCAATGTATGTAGTTATATTGAAGTCTTTATCTTTTGGATGCCATAATCCAAGTTCTAATGTGCCTTTAAGATATCTGGATATTTTCTTTACTTATTTTAAGTGAGTTTCTTTAGGTTCATATTGGAATCTCCCCACGATTCCTACAACCTGTATGATGTTAGGTCTTGTTTTTGTTGAATAGAGAAAAATTCCAATCACTGATATGTACATCGTTTGGTCCACTTTTGGTGAGTCATATTCTAGGCTTATTTTACATCCAGTGGCCATGGGAGTACTCATAGGTTTGTTGTCTTCCATTTGGAATCTCTTTAGCATTTCCTTGACATATTTGGCTTGGGAAACAAATATTCCATTTTATGTTTGATTTACTTGTAAACCTAAGTAAAGAGACAATTCTCCCAGCATAGAAATTTCAAATTCTTCTTGCATTTTGGTTGCAAATTTTTTTCTTAGTGTAGTAAGATTACTTCCAAATATAATTTCATCTACATATACCACCACAACAATCATGTTTTGATCCTCAATTTTAATGTATAAGTTGTTGTCAGTAGTCCCTCTCTTATATTCTTGTTTTTGCAGGTATTGATCAAGCCTTGAGAACCATGATTTGAGGGCTTGTTTAAGACCATACAGGGCCTTTTTTAGCTTGCACACATAGTCTTGATTTTATGTTAACATGAATCCTTATAGTTTCTCAACATAGACTTCTTATTCTAGTGTTCCATTAAGGAATGCTGACTTGACATCCATCTAATAGATTTTGAAAATTTTGAAGCATGCAAGTGCCAGGAACATTTTGATGGCCTCACGTCTTGCTACCGGGGAAAATGATTCTTCAAAATCAATACCTTCCACTTGGGAATTGTTGATTAGTTGGTTTGGTTTTCATTGATGTCAACCCTTGAATAAAGTCTGGTAGTGAATTCCCGTAGCACAAAGGTTTGGGTAATGGACCCAAGTTTGTTTGATGTATAATGGTATGAGTTTTGATATATTTGCAAGTAAGACTAGTCTATATGGATAGTACATGTCATGCCATTTTTGGTGGTATGTGGAATGTCACATAACTCCTTACGTTTTGAGAGTTATGGCCTTATGAAGTTGAAGGACCCTCATATGATTGGCTTGAAACCCCAAAAGGTCAAAGAAGTCAAAGTGCTTGCAAAGAAGAATTTATTTAAATAATAAAGTGAAGTGACAAAGTCATAGAGGATTATTTAAATAATAAAGTGAAGTGACAAAGTCAAAGAGAATTATTTAAATAATAAAGTGAAGTGACAAAATCAAAGAGGATTATTTAAATAATAAAGTGAAGTGACAAAGTCAAGGAGGATTATTTACATAATAAAGTAAATAGAGAACTTTCTAATTATGGAAAGTGGTTATAAGAACCTATTAACCCTAAAATAAGGAAAATGGGTTAAGTGGTCAAGTGGCTATTGGATACATGGACAAGTGGAAAATTGGGCAAAGTTGGACATAGGGGACTATGTGGACAAAGTGGCCTAGAAGATGCTCCTAAGGAAGCTACTTGGAGAGTATAAATAAGAGACAAGGCTCTCTCATTTTAAACATACTTGAGAATATTGAATATCTACAGGTGACTGAGGTAACCAAAGGATATCTAAGCTGGATTTCAGAGGGAAGGTGAAGTAAATAAGACCTAAATTCAAGGGAGGATAAATTCTTTTGATGATGCTTTCTAAGGTATGTTATTTATAGGTCATCTCACCATTTTCGAAATAACTTTTTTTCTAGAATGATTCATATAGTGAAATTGGGAGGCCATTGAGGAAACATATCCAAGTAGTTTTGGTATGAATTTCATCTTTTGGATCGTTGTATTTTTGGAGTTACACTCCGTGGAAAATAGGGTTTGTGGCTAGTCCTGAAACTAGTCTAAAACAAGTGTTTCAGGTAAAAACGTCATAACTTCTTCATAAAAGACACAAATTCTGTAAGACCAAATGTGTTGGTTAGAGTAAATTCTTTATTATTATTTGTAAAATTTTCACATCCATACAACAAATATTCCGTGCAGGAAACGCTCTACAAGTTCACTTTCTAGAATAAGCCATAATTCAACAAGGTATGCCATTTTTTCTATAAATCCTTTTCTAAGAGGTTCCAAGTAGTGACACCTGGAGGAATTGCATAAAACACACTGAAGAAAATTGTGTACTATTTTCATATATTTATTTATTACAGGTACATAGTTATGATTATTTCAAGTTAGGGTTGTTGACTAATCCAAAACTAGTCATGTGAGACTAAAGTAAACTTTGATGAAAATGCTAGTCTCTTGTTGTTAAAGTTAAGGAAGTTTTGCAAGTTGAGTTGTAGGTTGGTGCATGGTTGATGCAATTGTTTATGGTACAATTTGATTACATTTTGTTTGGTACAGGTTGGTGCACGGTTGATGCACTTGTTTATGGTACAGGTTGATTACAGGTTGAGGTACAAGTTGATGCATGGTTGAGGCATGGTTCAGGTTATTGGTACATGTTGTTTGGTGCAGGTTGATTGGTACAGGTTTATATCATTATATCTCAGAGTGATAGTGTGACAGTGGTTCCATCATTCTACTTATACATCAGGGCGGTTGGATGGGGCAAGGACAGGTGGTTGTAGCCACCTTCCAGTTGTAGCCAGAGAACATAGGGGATTGTAGCCTCCTTCTGGTTGTATCCATAGAATTGGGGATTTGGAAATTCCCTCAGGTTGTAGCCTCCTTCCAATTGTTGTTGGAGAACAAAGGAAGTTGGTGCTTCCAATGAATGTAATTCTTCAAGAGATATAAGAAAAAGCATTTGGTGGTTTTATCCCGCTTTGGGTTTCCACGTAAAAAAATTGTTGTACTGTGTATGTGTATGTGTATGCTTTTTCATTTGTTCATTGTTTATTTACTCTGCAAATATTGGATGAGAATGATACATTTATATAACACTTGCATTATATGTTTAAAAAGGATTAGATTGATTTATTACGGATTCACCCCCCCTCTCAATAATCCAACAGGAATATCCTTTGCAAGCTAATCTTGCTTTGTTCTTTATAATCTCCCCATTTTCATTTGGTTTTTTCTTGAAGATCCACTTGGTTCCTATCACATTCATGTCCTTGGGTCATGGAACTAGTTCCCACGTCTAGTTCTTCTCTATTTGGTCTAGTTCTTCATTCATTACTTCTATCTAATCTTTACTTTTGCTATGTTATTTAAATGAGTTAGGTTCTATTAGGGATAACATTTCTTATTCTGAGTAAAAAACGAGTTTCCTTCTTGTTTCCACTCCTACACTTTTATCTCCAATAATCTGACTTTCGAGATGATTCTTTTGAACTCTTTTTGATGAATGTTTTGGCAAGGGCGTTTCTTCATTGTCTTCTTAATCAATATATGGTTCATTTTCCTATGTTTCATTATCATCATCTTCTTTATGAGATTCTACAGCATCATCTTCTTGTTGATATTTTACATCATCATCTTCTTGTTGAGATTTTTTATCAATGTCTTGGGATATGCCTTTTTTTAGATCATCTATTACATTGGCACATTCCACTATATTTAGTAGTCTAATATTATAACATTTGCATGATTTCTTATTAGATGAATATCCTAAAAATATTCCTTCATCGGATATTGGATCAAACTTTCCTAAGTTATCTTCATAATTCTTAATGTTACATTTACTTCCAAAATTTCTAAAGTGTTTTACAGATGCTGGCCTCCCAAACCATAGTTCATAAGGGGTTTTGTCATGGTTGGGTCTCAACTGAGCTCTATTAAGTATGTGTATTGTTGTGTAGATTGCATCTCTCTAGAATTTTTCTGGAAGCTTGGATTCATTTAGCATGGTTGTTGCAGTTTCTTGAACTGTTTTGTTTTTCCTTTCTACCACTCCATTCTGTTGATGAGTCCTAGGAGCTGAAAATTGTCTTTTGATACCATGATTTTCACAGAATTGATTGAACTCTTTAGAGGTGAATTCTCCTCCATTGTTCGATATCAGACATTTAATTTTGAGATCTGTTTCATTTTCTACAAGGGCTTTGTATGTTTTAAAATTCTCAAAGGCTTCTGATTTTTCTTTTAGAAACAATACCCAGGTCAATCTTGTGTAATCATCAACAATCAACATAAAATACTATTCACCATAAGTACTTTTAGTTCTGGTAGGTCCACATAGATCTATGTGAATAAGATCTAATGGTTTTATTGTGGAATTCTCTTTTGTTTTGAACCTAACTCTTGTTTTCTTTCCTATTTGACAACGTTTACAAATAGAATCCAAAGGCTTAGTCACTTTTGGCAGGTCCCTAATTACCTCTTTCTCGTTGGATTTGATGAAGTTATCAAAGCTTAAATGTCCCAAACTTCTATGCCATATCCAAATTTCATCTACTTGGCTTAAACAACATTTTTCTTCTTCATCTATATTAAGGATGTACACATTGCTAGATGTTCTTGGTGCAATTGCCACTAGCTTTCCAGTTTCCTTTTTTCTAATCTCACATTTTTTAGAATCAAAATAAGTATGTGACCCTGATCACATGTCTAACTTACACTTAGGAGATTAGGTTTTAGATTTTCTACCAAAAGTACATATTTTTCTTTGGTTTTATTATTTTCTAAACTGACAATGCCTTTTCCCAGTATTTTGGCTGACACATTATCTCCAAAAGTTACTTTTCCTTTTCCTTTCTTGTTTAACTTGAGAAATTTGCTTTGATATCTAGTCATGTGTTTGAAACATCCATTGTCTATATGCCACTGAAATCCTTTATTTCTTGCATATAAGGCTACATTGCTCTCTATTTTCTTTTTCTTCCATACTTTTTTATTATTGGGAATATTTATCCTTTTATCATATTTTGGAAATCTACATTCACTAGCTTTATGACCCATAGTTGTTTTAATTGTAACATTCAACATTGTAGCCTTGTAAGGGAGAGAAGGAGTTATAGTTTCTTCTTTTTGCATTATCATTATTATATCCATATCTTTGAACATTTCTTGGATTGTAATCTCTATAAGCTTTACAGTGTATTGATTTATGTCTAAAATTTTTGCAGTAATAGTAATAACTAAGGAAGATATATTGATTTATGTTGGAGGGATTCCTTCTAATAATTCTATTCTTTTCGTTATCTTTTTCATTAGTATAAGGTGAATATTTATGTTTATTTGCGATAGTTTCAAATGGTATTATTCTTGTTTTGTTTTCTTTTCTATTTATGGGTTTCTTAAGAACATATGCATAGCTAATCTTGTCATTTTATTGTTGTATAGAGGGATTATATCCTAGCCCTGTCTTATCATTTGATGATTTATGACTGAAAAGAATGTTATTCAATATTTTTGAGTTGTTTTCAAATTTATAATTTATATCTTATTTTTGTAGTTTCCCTTTTAGTTGAACTATTTCATCCTCCAATACCTTACACATTTGTTGTTTTTCACTGAGTTCTTTATTCAATATTTCTTCTTTTCTTTAGGTTTCTTGGAGTTGAGTTTTTAACTTAATAATCATTTTTTTTGACTCATTGATGGTTTTGGAAACTTCCTTCTCTCTTGATTTAGTATCTTCTTCAATCTCTAGAAGCCCTTCCCTTAGTAACCTGTTTCCTTTTTTAGTTTTTCTTAGTTCTTCAATTACACGAAGGAATTCTTCTTCGAAGTTCACTTCTTCTTTATCTTCCGAATGATTATCATCTTGATTTTTTATTCCCATAAATAGAAGCTCTGGCTCCTCTTCTTCATTTTCTTCCGATGAACTATTGTCTTCTTGGGTAAACAATGTTTTATTTTTCTTGTAGAACTTCTTTTTATCATTAGTTTTTCTTTTCTTCTGATATTTGGAGGTTCGTTCATCATCAATTTTCTCTTTCTTAGGATGGGGACATCTATTTGCAAAGTGTCCAATTTTTCCACAGTTGAAACATATTAGAGGAATCTTTCCTTTGTATTTCCCAATCCCTTTATTGAGTTTCTTTATGAAGTTGGCAGTTTCTTCATCAGATATATATGATAACTTGTCATTGGTCTTTTTCTCCTACCCCATCTTTGTTTTATATGCTTTAAAGGATGATTCTCTTTTTGATGGTTTTCATTCCCTATTCTCATCTCATATGCTGTAAAAATTCCATGAATTTGATCTATTGTAAGTTTGTCATGAAGTTCTGGCCTATCTTCAATTGTAGAAATCTTGGCATCATATCTCATAGGTAATGACCTTAATATCTTTTGTACAATATGTTTATCAGTAATTTCTTCTCCTACTGCTCTTATTGAATTAACTACCTCATCTACCCTATGAAAATATTCAACAATGTTCTCTTCTTCTTTCATTTTCAAATTTTCAAACTGAGTTGTATAGGTTTGTAGTTTGGATTCTTTGACTTTTCTATCTCCTTCATATACAACTTCCAATTTGACCCAGATTTCCTTAGATGACTTACAATGCATAACCTTCACACATATATAATTTGTCAATCCTCCTAGAATGACATTAACTTCTCTTGAGTTGTCATTGTGGCTTTTCTTTCATGCAATATCTGTGGGTGGATTGGTTGGTGCAGTGTAACCATCTACAACAAATTTCTAGACATCAAAACCAAGATCCAACAAGACGCTTTTCATTCTTATTTTCCAAAGAGCATAGCCACCCCCATTGAACAATGGTGCTTTGTTATAAGAAATTCCTTCTTGTTGATCCATTTCTTTCAGGATCTACCTTCCAGTTATTAGACTGTGTTGAAGTCACTTGCTATGATACCAATTGTTGGAAATAATGAGAGGGGGGGTGAACCAATATTACCCTTTTTTCAACAATTAGCAATTACTTTCATATTTTATTAATTACCACAGTAGATCAACAACTGAATTGTATTTAAAATCAATTATATAAATATAATTAACAATAATTACAATGTTTTATTAATAATAGTGAAGGACACCGATAATATTTAGAGCACCAACTCTAGGAGACACAAATCCCCTTCTTCAGGGCACCAACCCTAGGAAGCACCAAATCCCTTGTCTTTAGGGAACCAACCCTAGGAAGCACCAACTCCCTTAACTTTAGGGCACCAACCCTAGGAAGCACCAACTCATTTAATTAGTAAAGGATATGAATCCTTCCTTGCTCCTCCCTTCGACCCTCATTGCGTAAGTATCATCAATTCCTCTTCCTGGAATCTGCTTCTATTTTGATCTTCTGATCTGGACTACAAAGACACCTCTTGTTCACCGTTCTTTCTTTCTTATATAGTCTTCCAACTGGTGTAATATATGAAGCATTGTGTCTCTTTGTTTGAACCATTGTGCCTCTCAATTTAAATTAACAATAATAACATTTGTCTTTACTTTATTGTTATTCATACATTATCATGAAAGATTTTCAATTTAATGAGAGGGATTTCCATAAATCGATCACAGGTATGGATTGATTCCTTTAAATCGATTCCATGCCTCTTTATTTCATTATAAATTTAAATTGATCGAATCTAATATTTTTTATTAGTTTTCTAATGTGTTGCGTGTAGTGGATTACTTAAGATAAATCAGGAAAAAGTCCAGGTCCTATCTGGTTCAACATTCCTTTTAGACCGAGATAAAATTATTACCCTGTGTGTTAAATTTCACATAGAAACACTTCAGGACCTCTATTCCATATGACCATAGGTGGTGTCTAGGCACTAATCAAAACATGTGTTTAATCATTTATCAAGATCAACGATCATGTTCTAATTTGGATGTTGAGATGGACAACTGTATTTTATTTTGGAACTTCATCCTCCAGGACTTCTAGCCTTTGCAGTCATTCAATCCTCCTGCAATTCATTTTTCCGAAGTAGATCGGAAAGTCAAGACTTAATCTGCAATTGAGTGGACAATTATCGTTTACTTCGAGATTTTGGAGTTTCGGAACTGCAGCTTCTGCAGGTTTCCAACTCCTCCATAGACAATACCACCATAGTGCTTATCAACGCTTCCTTATTCTAATAGCCTTCACAAGTCAGAGATCTAGGACCATGGGATTATTAATTTAAGTGATGTTCCCACTGCCTCATAGCTTATGTGTTCATAACTCATGACCGAGGGCTGGAACCTAGTCCTCTGGAATCTAGCCTTCGGGCGATTTCTCCTTTACAAGCATCCAATCTTCTGAAGTTTGAACTTCCCGAAGTGGTTACCTCTTACAATGTTTGATCCAATGGTTAACATGATTCTAGGAACCAAATCAATGATCTAGATTAAATCCTTACACTATCCTTCCACTGGCTTAATCCAATGGCTATGACTTAATCAAACATTGAGATGGATGGCCAGGATTATTTTAGATTTAAACTTGCGCAAGGGATAAATATTCTTCCAACCTCTGAACCATAAACCACCTGTCCACACGTCATACACGCATCATTTCGGAGCTTGGAAGGGTGGTTTTATAAACTGTTTTGGTTGAATTCTAAAATAACTTATACTTTTTTATCTATATCTTGGATCGATGGATGTGTATGGGTCTTGTCCTCGTCCTTTACCCATTCTTGATCAATAGTCGAGAATGACTTCGACATTCAGTTCTTCGAGCAATTGTTGGTGGTAGAAACTAGTTTTCCATGAAGGACATACTCTCAGAGCGACGTAGCTTACTGACGTCACTGCTGATGTGGCACTGGGTGAGTGGTTGCCACATGCCACTTAGATTTGTGACTTACATATACCTAAAATGCCAACTGGACCTTCACACTTGTCACCATATGAATTTTCCACGTTTCCTCGTCGACATGGTCTTGTGGACTATGATGACGTGGTCTTGCAATGTGTGTGCCATGTGTCTTACTTCGTGACTTCAGAGCTCCATCCTTCGAGTGAACTTACATATTCTAAAACCTTTTTCACCAAAGTGGTTAGTGCTGAAGTTGATCATAATTGGACTCACCTATCCTGATCCAACGATCATCATGCATTGTCCATATATGTTGTCCTTATTCACTTTGGAAATTTGGGGCTTCGACCTTCGGGTAATCTTGCCTGCTCTTGGCTTCTTTTTGCCAGAGTGGTTAGCGTCGTAGTTGATTGATGCTACGCAACCTTTATCTGACGGCTATCATTAATCTCAAAGTTCTCCTTAGATTCGACATCTTACTTTTACTTCGTAACTTCGACTTTGGCTAAAATTCCTTCATGCAAATTTCCTTCGGTCGATATTATCAGAAGTGGTCAATGTCGGGCTGACCGTGCATACGTCATTTCCACGATTGATGGTCCATGACTCTTAGTATTCGATCTGACGGTCTATATTTAATCTAGATATTATGATCTAAATCATTCCCAAATCTTCAACATATGGCCAAGATTCTCCTCTTCTTTACGTAGGTTTACTCTATGATCCGACGGTCGAAATTTATCCTGAAAACTACACCAACGAACATGATTCCTCCCCGATAGTGTTTCTACAATGAATTCTCCCTTCTGAGCTTCGATTTAATGTTCTTATGCTCCTTATTTGACATCAATGACAATATCATACCATTGTGCCCAACAAGAACTATTTAGGACCATTTCCTCATATTTTGATTGTGATCGGAAACTTTATTACACTTTGATGGATGTGAGGATGTTTTTATTTTCTACAATGTGTGATGTTTGAGGTTGTTGGTCCACTTTAAGGAATTCTCCATATATATTTATTTTTCAGCAATTTGAATTTTATTGAGCCATAAAGATTTGTATTTTATCATTTGATACAATCCTAAATTATTTTTGATATAAAAACTTTAAATAAGATCTTTATCCAAAGAGGAGTACCACCTCTATAAAAACACAGGGGGATTCATATCCTCATGAGGTTTTCATTTCGATCTTGACATATTCAAATGTAAATAAGGATAATGAAGAGGCATGGAATTAGGAGTATGGTATCCAATGAATATATCAAAAGTAGTGGTAGTATGGGCCAAGAAGATGAAGTCTGACCCCCTTCTCTATTGCGAGACACCTCAAATTCAAAGAAACATGAGGTGCATAGGTAGGAGAGGATGATGAAGGTCCCCCAAGAGGAGGGGAATCAAAGTTAGTGATAGTGTATGTTATTGCATGGTTGTAGGTAGGAAATTCTTAGGGTTCCCTCATAGGAAATGATGGAAGAAGATGGAGCTACGCTGTTATCGGACTAATCGGTAGGTGTGGACACTAATAGATCTCCCTAGATCCACCTGGATCTAGAACAAAACACACCAGAACATGAAACTTTCCTTAAGTTTTAAATATTGAATTTACTAACTAAAGAGGGATAAGTGACATACCTTTTAAATGTCGCTTCCTCTCGCCATCACCATCCTAGCTCCATCCCAATGCTCACACAATGATGATCCTACAAAAGAATGCAACCAACCAAAGTGATAGCAATAGCATAAACTCAATATAAACCTATGTATGTGATCAAGGAATCATACAATAAAACACAACAAGCTTTATAGGAAAGAATCATATTACTGTATCATA
>ML784608.1:100160-143128 GCA_009831015.1 Picea engelmannii
ATTGGTTTAAGGGATATTGGTTTAATAAATTATTAAATTTTATGTTGGAGATATTAATAAATTATTAATTAATATTTTGTATCGAATGATGGAACCATTAAGGAGAAGGGGATAAGGTGGTTGGCATTGAATGGAGGGATAAGTTTGGTGAGTCTTAATGAAAGGTAGAAGGTGGTGAATGAGAGAGGGGGGAAAGGAGGATATGAGGGGGAAAAACACTCGGGAGAAGGGGACTTTTGGCAGTGAGCATTATTTTTCATATTGGAGACTTTATTGGGCATTTTTATTTTTGGGAGATTGGAAGACTGTATTACTGGTTTTGGCTGGAGAAGCTTGTGGGAGGACTAAGACAGGCGGCACCTGTTGCTGGGAGTTTTGGGCTCGGAGGCTAGGAATCCTTACGGAATCCTGGAGCTAGGGAGTCAGATAGGCTCTGTTCCTAGCTGGTTGGGAGGTTAGACGGTTTTGGGCAGAGTATCACATAGAGTTGGAGGACGACAACAATAACATCAGTTAGAGGTATGTATTTTTGTTATTTTGCTATTTTATGTAATTTATTATGATCTGGTCATTTAATTATGCTGAATGGTTATATGCTGGTTATGAATTGTTATATGCCGACTAAGGAATTGTAAAGATGTTAGGGCAACACTTCTCTTATTAATTTTTATTTTATTTATAAGGCTCTATTGGAAGAAACCTTACATGCCTCTACCTGCATGAATAACTCTCCACAACATCAACCATTGCTTCTTTGTGCTGCGTATATTTATCATGCCAGGTCCTATTCCAAATCATCTACGCAACTCATCATCTTCTTTGGTGATTATCCTGAGTCTGTTCGTCATCAATGGCTTATCCTGATATTCTTTTCCTTCTCTAGCAGTGCGACTCTTCGTCTTCTCTGTCACAGTCGAGCTTATCCTCTATGTTGCAGTTACAAACTTTGATGATTTTCCATATTTCAATTGTATCTATGATGGGACTTCATTCCACTGGCAGTTACCTTGAGACTCTTCAAATCCTCTGGCAATCACCCTGATATTCTTCGAATTCTTTTGCAAATGCAATAAGTCATTTTCTGCAGTTACAATCAGTCCATCTCGACAGTTATAGAGAGAACCTATGCACATACATTCCTTTGGTGCCTTTTCCCTTCCTGAGAAAAACTTCGCAGTAGGAACTAGCTTTTCTTGCTAAGCCCCTTCCTTTCATGTGACCATCGATGGTGACCAAATGCTTATTCAAAAGGCGCTTCCTGATTTTTGTCTAGTGAGCGCTGACTCTGTTTCACGATATGACCTTGGGCTATAAGCTTCATGTGACCATGCGATTGAGGGTGCGTCCATAGGCGATTTGAGGGAAACTCACTTTTCTCCCTGTAATTCACTACGAGCCTCCACACGTCCTTTCTCCTAAACTGTGGTTTCAATTGCAGAATGCTCACAAAAAATTAATACCATAGCATGTTCTAGCCCTGCAATGGAGCACGACCATCGATCTCATGATATTAACAGTTCTCTTGAACGGAATTTTTAGATATGTCCTCTCAATTCTTTGGACCGGATCTCACATTCCTTCATCAACGACTGAGATTTACTTTGTGATCCGGGCTCCGGGAGCTTCAGATCTCAAACCCTGTTGCTGCTGACTAGATATCTTCCAGAATGAAAGATCTATTGACATCTATCCTCTTCAATCGACGGATCTACCTTCTTTCCTCTGTCCACACGTGATCGTTAGTCTCAACGATCAGGTGACATGTGGCCCTCCAAACCAACGGACGAGATCAATTTCTCCTTTCAGGCTTCGAGAGTTTTGATTCTCAAACTCCTTTCGCTCCTGGAGCATTTCACTTGGATTCCATGATCCAATGACGCGTGTCCCTTTTGGATCAATGGTCATGATCCTTTTGTGTCTCTGGACTTCAGAGATTTCAACTTACGCTATCCTTCCACCGGAGTAGATCAACGGATGAGAATGCTCCCGAAGTAATCTTTCATCTCGGACATCTCGTGCCCACTTCAGGACTTCGGCATTCGGGACTTCATATATTTTGTCATTTTCTATTGGTAAATCTCCCAAAGTAAAACTCCCAGAGTGACGTAACTCTTGCGTCACTTGATGATGTGTCACAAGCTGAGAATATACCACGTGTCACTCTGATTCATGATTTGCACGTACCTAAAATGTTGATTTCAACTTAACACTTGTCGTTCTCTGACTGTGCCACGTGTCCTTGATCTAACGGTTAGGATAGTATCTTAGATCAATGGCTGAGAGTGCCTTAAGACCTTCATCCTTTGGGACTTCAGTACTTTTGACATTTCTTGGTGGTGAAACTCTTGAAGCAATTCTCTCAGAGTGACGTAACTTGCTTACGTCACTTGTTGACATGGAACGAGACAATTTCTTCTTGACGCTTGTCATCACGTAATTATGACATGCATATTTGCTGATGTGGTATGCTGACATGGTCTTCCAACGTGGTCTTCTGATGAGGTCTGCCACTATGCCCTTTTGTTGATGTGGTCTACTGACCAACAACCCTGAACCAATGGTCCTTGTTTGTCCTCCAAATCTTACGGTCCTTATTCATTTCAAATTTTTGGGCTTCGGGTATTTCATACCTCAAACATTCCGGAGTGTAACCTCCTCGCGAATTTAAACCTGAACTAAACTTTTTTCGTCGATCAGGATCCTAGATCGATGGATCGATCTGTCTGTGATGCAACTCTTCTAGCTTATCCTGTCCTTCCACTTAGAATGATTCAACGCCTGATGGAAATTTGCATTTCGGGAATTTCAACTCTCAATATTTCCACAATGTAACCTCCTTGCATATTTTAGATCTGAAGTGAATCTTGTTCGTTGATCCATATGTTAGATCGACGGCTCGATATTTCTGCGATGCAGCTCTTCTAGCTTATCCTTTCCTTCCACTTCAAACTGATCTGACGGTTGTCGTTTACTCTAGCTCTCTGGACTTCAGGTTTTTCAAGTCTCAAATTGAAAAATCCTCGAAGTGATTTTCTCCGGAGTTGAGGATCGTGTGCCACCTGTCAGTCTTGACAATGGACGATCCCTGCTTACTTCGGGACTTTGACAAGTCCACTCTCCTACACTCATCCAAAGGCTTAACATTCATGCATTAATTTATGGATCCAATAAATTTTGATCCTCGGTGCTCAGATCCAGTGAATCAGATCCGTACTTCTCCTTTGCGCTTCCTCTGGTCACTAGGCGATGATCTAACAGTCATCAGGTATTTGGGATTGGTGATACAATGAGCACTGTTGATCTTCCTTATGACAATTATGATCTCTCTAAGATAGAAGGTTTTCTAAGTATTCAAAGGTATCGATCTTTACTCTTCCTACGATTCCTTCTCTTGGACCTCGGATGCACTTCTGGAAAGCACAAAGCGCTATCTCTTTTGAGCTTTGATCTCTACATACTCATGCTATTCCTCTTGAGATTTGGTTTTCATATTGTTCACTTATTCTCCTGAACTTATCCTTTCCTTGTTTTCCATCATTGTTTCTTTCCTCATTGTTGCTTTTCTTTCCTGTAAGCATACCATAGTCACTGTTGTTCTTGCCATCAATGACAAGCACACTCTGTCGTAAACATGCCAACAATCTCCCCCATTGGCATTGATGGCAACCTTGAAGAACTTCACTGTTCTACTTAGACCTCCAACTGTAGCATCCAGACCACTCCTTTTCTCCCCCTTTGACATCAATGTCAAAGAAAACATGCCCCCCCTAAGATGTTGTAGTACTTTTCAGAGATATCAAATATTCAACCAATACATACTACCCCTGACATGATGGATTCTCTTATTTGAGTCCTACAGAGTATTTGTATCTAACTCAGAGTCTTCTCCTTCTAATTCTTGGACCCATTCATCTTCATCTTCAGTTGTGTCCTCTATAGCAGACTCAATATTGCTCACCTCTCTTTCTGGGACTCCTTCATCAACCTTTTCTTGTCATAATTGAAAGACTCCCCATGTCATTGTTCTCTGATCTTCTATTACAACAACTTCATTTTTCTTCTATGATGCCTACAATCCAAGGCTTTTATGACCATATTCATCACAAGGAAAAATAATAACCATTACAAACACTCTCATACCTCCTTTGATTCATCCATGAAGGTGTCTCTCTTCTAAACTTACTTTGAGGTGTCTGAGTAACTTTTGGGTGTCCTTCTTGATCTCATATTCTAAATATTGTAGTATTGATTTCATTCTTTGAACATGAAGAACTCGAGTCATACTTGCTTTCCCCTTTTACAAATAAAGGACTTGCATCAGGTTTCTTAGGAGTATTGATTTCTTCCTTTTTTTATCCAAGACCGGATTTGTCATTTGGTGATCTCTAACTATCCAAGATCTCATCTAGGATCATGGAACTGTTTAAGAACTTGATTTGGGTGTTTGACTTCTCAACCTTCTTTCTAAGATTCACAACTTCTGCTTCCAGCTTATGGCATGATTATTATTCTACTTCTTCTTTTCTTGCATGGGAGGATTCACTATCAACATCATTATCTGTCCTTATGCCTTTAGCCACCACTTGTCCCGAGTTTACAATTTTTACCTTACAATGTTCTTCAAAGGTCAAATTTCCTATTTTTCTTTTACTCATAGACAAAATATTATCCTTGTCTCCAGTCATGTGCTTGGAACATCCATTGTCTATATTCCAAGAGTCCTTTTGTTTTTGATTTGAAAGTACTAGACCACATTTTTCACTATCTTTCTTTTTCCATGTGCTAGCATTTTTAGCAAAGAGATTTATCCTTGGATCTGCTTTGTAATTTTTCAGATGGCAGTTTGCAACTTTGTGGCCAAAGTTATGACAGTTATAGCATTGAACCTCATTGTTCAATAGGTCAAAGTGATTGTTGCAACGTTGTCTACTCATTGACTGTTTATTATTTCTTGACCTTTTTAGTTGCATGTATCTAAACTCAATTTGACAATTTGCAATATGTGGTTGTTTGTTACTTGGTTGTCTCATACTTTGCTATGGAATATATTTATTCCATGGGTGTCTTGATTGCTCATGTATAAATCTTAAGGAACAATTTACATCTTTGTGGCCAAAGTTATAACAATACAAACAATATCCATAGAAAAAATCTTTGTACCTGGAAAATGGTTGTCTTCTTTGAGCAAGTCAATTTCTTCCATGCTGATGATTTCCTTGAGAAGAGGGTGTATTAATTTTTTGATCTACATATTCAGTTCTGGCACCTTTTCCTTTACTCCTCCTTGACGGTTGATTATCTTCCTTTGTTTTTGTAGGTTTGTTGTTTTCATTGGTTGTAGATTTGACAAACTTGATGGATTCTTTGTTGTTTGGATGACCACTACTTGATCCCTCTTCATAACCCAAAATAGTTTTCAACTTTGGATTCCTTTGCTGATTTAGAATGGTGGCTAATCATTTTGAGTCTTTGATGCTTGACATATTCTGGTGATACAAGGCTTGAAATTTCTCCAACTCTTTCCTAGTTCTCACTACTTCTTCTTCCAGAGCTTCACATCTTTCCTTCTTTTCTAATAACTATTGTTTCAGAATGTATTTTATTTTCTTTGCCTCTTCTAATTCCACTTTTAGCAGGGAAAATTATTCATCAGGTTTTTTACTGCCTTTCTCGAACTGTATTAGCAATTGTTTTTGCTTTCTCTTCTTAAGCCCGAGTCTGTCAATCTCTTCCAAAGTGTTGATCATCTCTCCTTCCAAGTCAACCACAACTTATTCATCATTAACATCACTTCATGTGATTTTATTATCATAATCCTCTTTGGTCATAAGCACGAAGTCATTTACCTTATCTTCACAAGAAGAGTCACTATCTGTGTCTTCTGAAGAGTCATCATTGTTGACACATAAACTTTTCTTTTTATCAAATATTTTGGATTTGTACTTCTCTTCACGTTCAGAGTTCTGGTCCTTCTTTTTGTGGGGACAATTAGATGCAAAGTGACCTATCTTTCCATAGTTAAAACATTTGAAGGGAAAATTTCCTTGATACTTGCCTGATCCTTTCTTTAGTCTTCTCACAAATGTTTCTTCAATTTCATCAGACTCAGATTCCTCATTCTTATCTTCTTTAAAAGAAGCTTCTCTAGTGGTGGATTTATCTTTACCTATCCTCATTTCATATGCAGTCAATGTTCCTAGAAGTTGATCAAAATCCAAATCTTTTATATCATTAAGTTCTTATATAAAAAAGACCTTTGGGTTGAATCTATCTGGAAGAGATCTCAAAATTTTCTAAACTAAAGAGGCTTCCTCAATTTTTTCACCAAGTGATTTCATTGCATTTACTAGTTCCTCAACTCTTAAGAAAAAAATATTAATTGTCTCATCCTCATTCATCTTTAGGTTTGAATATCGACATCCTTTACCTTCTCATTACCCTCATAACTACTAATGAGTTTGTCCCATATTGCTTTGGTAGATTCTAAGTGCATAAATTTTACAAATTCTGCTTCTGCAAGTCCACTTAGAATAGCATTCATAGCCTTAGCGTTGAAGCTGAATTATAGCTTGTCATCCTTATTATCTAGTACAACTAGCTTTACATAACCAGTCTCTACCACATCCCAGATGTCTACACCTAAAGCCATTATGTAGGTTCTCATCCTAACTTTCCATAAGGAAAAGTTTGTTCCATTGAACAAGGTGGCCTTATTGGTTGAGGTTCCTTCATGGCTAGTCATGTTTAAGCTCTAGGATCTACCCTTAGATAAAAGGAACCTGCTCTGATACCAATTGTTGGACAACTGATATTGGGGGGCGAATCAGTTGTTACTTTGGTTAAACAATTATGCCCATTTAAAACTCTTTACAAAACAGTCAATGAAAATCACAATAATGCAGGGAAGTAAGCTATAGAATATTTAACATCGATCACACACATGAAATATACAGAGGCAGATATTTCTTGAGGAAACAAATAAAGGGAAAAACCTCTTCTTCTTGATATGATAAGTAATCTTTTATTTTCTATACATTATCATTCTTATGAGCACCGACTCATTGTGAGGCTACCACCTCTGTTTTACAAGCTACAACTTGTTGAGAGCACCAACTCTCTGGTTTCTCTAGCACCCACTAGAAGGAAGCACCAACTCCCTAGTTTCTCTAGAACCCACTAGAAGGAAGCACCAACTCTCTAAGTATTACAACACCAAATGGATGGAATAACCAACTTCCAGTCACACAGGCTCCAACTTGTATAACAAAGAACAATAGTTCTCCCTTGCACCACCCTGCCAGCCTAGTTTTTCTGGCTGAAACCATATGGAAGCTACAACTCCCTGTGTTCAAGCACCCACTTGAAACTCGGAGGACACCTGTCCTCCCTAGCACCTCCCTCCCATCCTAAATATAAAAACTTTGTTCCTGAAACTTATTACAGTGATATGATGTTTGTCAAAAGTCTTAATAGTCTCATCATTGTTCTGTTTGCACTTCTCTGCTCTTCCTACATCAGTGTCTTCCTTCTCGTATCTCCTTGAGCTTTCTATTCTTCTGCTTTTTCTCTGAATGCACACCTCAAATTTCTATTCCTCTCTCGGATAAGCATTTCTTCTCTATCTCTTTCTTCCGTGCTTTATGATATGTGTATTATTTCCATTCAATGTGCTACGCCTCTTTTGTGTGTTTCATCTCTTTCACACAACATGCCTCTACCCACATGAATAACTCTCCACAACAACAAATATCTCTTCTCTGTTCTATGTATATTTATCATGCCAGGTCCTCTTATAGATCGTCCATGCAACTCATCGTCTTCTTTGGCGGTTATCTTGAGTATGTTAGTCATCAGTGGCTTATCCTGAGATTCTTTGCCTTCTCTGGTAGTGCGACTCTTCATCTTCTCTGTCACAGTCGAGCTTATTCTCTCTATTCTAGTTACAAACTTCGACACTTTTCCATCTGTCAATTGTCTCTATGATGAGACTTCATTCCACTGGCAGTTACCTTGAGACTCTTCAGCGCCTATGGCGATCACCCTGATATTCTTCGAATTCTCTGGCAGATGCAATCAATCATTTTCTACAGTTACAATCAGGTTGTCTCGGCAGTTACAGAGAGAAACTTCATGCGCACATTCCTTTGGCACCTTTTCCCTTCCTGAGAAAAACTTCACAGCAGGTGCTAGATTTTCTTGCTAAGCCCCTTCCTTTCATGTGACCATTGACGGTGACCAAACACGTATTCAAAATGCACTTCCCGATTTTTGTCTAGTGAGCGCTAGCTCCGCTTCACGATATGACCTTGGGATATAATATTCATGTGACCATGTGATTGCAGGCGCGTCCATAGGTGGTTTGAGGGAAACTCGCTTTTCTCCCAACAATTCACTACGAGACTCCACATGTCCTTTCTCCTAAACCGTGGTTTCAATTGCAGCCCGCTCACGATTAATTAAGACCCGAGCATGTTTTGTCCCCACAATGGAGCATGACCGTTGAGCTCACGATCTTGACAGTTCTCTTGAACAGACGGTTCAGATCTGTCCTCTCAAGTCTACGGATCAAATCTCACCTTCCTTCATCAACGACTGAGATTTACTTCGTGATCCAGGGTCTGAGAGTTTCATATCTCAAATCGTGTTGCTGCTGACTAGATATCTTCCGGAATGGAAGATATGCTGACATATTTCCTCTTCAATCTATGCATCTTCTATCTTTCCTCTGTCCATGCATGATCCTTAGTCTCAATGATCAGGTGACGTGTGGCCCTCCAAACCAACGGATGAGATCAATTTTTCCTTTTGGGCTTCGGGAGTTTCGATTCTCAAACTCCGTTTTTCCTGGAGCATTTCACCTAGATTCCATGATCCAATGATGCGTGTCCCTTTTGGATCAATGGTCATGATCCTTTCGTGTCTCTGGACTTCAAAGATTTCAACTTATGTTATCCTTCCACTGGAGTAGATCGACAAATGAGAATGCTCCCAAAGTGATCTTTCAGATTGGATGTCTCGTTTCCACTTTGGGACTTCGGCATTCAGGACTTTGGAGTTTTTTTCATTTGCTAGTGGTAAATCTCCCAAAGTAAAACTCCAGGAGTGATGTAACTCTTGCGTCACTTGATGACATGTCACGAGTCGAGCATCTTCCATGTGTCACTCTGATTCGTGATTTACACATACCTAAAATGTTGATTTCAACTTGACACTTGTCGTTCTCTGACTGTGCCACGTGTCCTTTATCTAACGGTTAGGATAGTATATTAGATCAACGGCTAATAGTTCCTTCATACCTTCATCCTTTGGGAATTTTGACATTTCTTGGCGGTGCAACTCCTGAAGCATTTCTCCCGGAGTGACGTAACTTGCTTACGTCACTTGTTGACATGGCACGAGCCAATTTCCTCTTGACGCTTGTCATCACCTGATTATGCCATGCGTATTTGCTGACGTGGTCTGCTGACATGGTCTACCGACGTGGTCTTCTGATGAGGTTTTACACTATGCCCTTTTACTGATGTGGTCTACTGACCAACAACCCTGAACCAACATTCCTCGTTTGTCCTCCAAATCCGACGGTCCTTATTCATTTCAAATTTCTGGGCTTCGGGTATTTCATACCTCAAAAATTATGAAGCATAAACTCCTCGTGACTTTAAACCCGAACTAAATTATATTCATCAATCAGGATCCTAGATCGATGGCTTGATCTGTCTATGATGCAACTCTTCTAGCTTATCATGTGCTTCCACGTAGAATGATCCAACGGTTGACGGAAATTCGCATTTCAGGAATTTCAATTGTCAATATTTCCAGAGTTTAACCTCCTCGCATATTTAGATCCAAATTGAATCTTGTTCATTGATCAGGATCTTAGATCGATGGCTCAATATTTTTGCGGTGTAGTTCTTCTGGCTTATCCTTTCCTTCCACTTAAAACTAATCTGACGGTTGCCGTTTACTTCGACTCTCCGACTCTCCAGACTTTGGGTTTTTCAAGTCTCAAATTGAAAAATCCTCGAAGTGATTTTCTTCAGATTTGAGGATCATGTGACACTTGTCAGTCTTGATGATGGATGATCCCTTCTTACTTAGGGACTTTGGGACTTTGACAAGTCCTCTCTCCTACACTCATCCAAATGCTTAACCTTTGTGCATTTATTTCTAGATCCAACGACTATTGATCCTCAATGCTTAGATCCAACGGATCAGATCTGTACTTCTCCTTTGCGCTTCCTCTAGTCACTAGGTGCTAATCTAACGGTCATCAGGTATTCGATATTGGTGATACAACAACCACTGTCGTTCTTCCTCCTGAGCTTTCTGATCTCTCTGACTTAGAAGGTTTTCTAAGTGTTCAAAGGTCTCGACCTTTGCTCCTCCTACGAGTCCTTCTCTTGGACCTCAACTGCACTTCTGGAAAGACAAAATCACTATCTCTTCTGAGCTTTGATTTCTGCATACTCATGTTATTCCTCTTGAGCTTTGGTTTTCATACTTTTCGATTCTTCTCTTGAACTTATGCTTTCCTTGTTTTCCATCACTGTTTCTTTTCTTTCCTGTAAGCATACCATTGTCATTGTTGTTCTTTCCATCAATGACAAACACACTCTGTTGTAAACATTCCAACAAATATATGACAGAATAAGCCTCGAGACAAGAGGGAAATTAGAAAGAAAACTTTATGTCCCGAAATTGCAGCAATAAACAATTATATATTAGCAATGATAGAGTTATAACAACTACAAATTACATTATCCAATCAGCATATAATATTGGGCAAATTAGTATGCAACTTATTATCTCGAAGTATGCATACTAATATGTACAAATGTATTATCAACAAAATATTATGAAAACCTTATGTATATATATTATTATTGCTACAACAACAAATTGTAACCAACAAAATCAGAAAGCAAGCCACCCAATCAATATCCCTTGAAAATTAGATCAAACTTGACTGCTTACAAGAAAATTTTAGAGGTCAAAAGTGAAGGAAATGTGTTGAGAAAGGGAGTTTGTTGCAGACCTAATGGATGGATTTTAATTTCTATTATAGAAAAATAACCACTTGGTGAATCAATATTCCCTTGGAGGACAAGAGAGTCAACAACAAGTAAAATTTAAATTCAACTTGAACAATTCCAAAACCTCAACTTTCATGTTTACCAATGCAACAAATAACAATCTCTAATGCAAAGTACCAGTGTCTTGTTATTGGGTGAATGGAGTTTCTTCCTTGGAAGGAAATTTCAACAAAGTGGAAGAAGAGATACTTGTTGAGATTTAAACCCTTATAAAACCTAACAACACTCCTTCCAAATCATCTAGCTTGAAATCCAAGATGAACTAGGGTTTAAAGTTTCTCTAGGGGTGTAAACCCTCTTACTTCCTAGAAAAATAAACCCTAGATAAGCCTTGAAACAAGGGCGTAAATACTCTTACTTCTTGTTGCAATCCTTATAACACTTCAATAGAAAAAATAAATAAACCTTGGTGGAGGGTGTAATCCCTTTTACTCCTCCTAGGGTTTAAGATATATTTATTGAATTTTAACAAGTAAGATGACAATAAAATTGCAGAAATTACATACCAATATCCAAGAGATAGCATGCAAAGAACCCTTACAACCAATATATCATCCTCAAATATCCAAAGAAAAACAATCAAGAGAAGTCACTATCCTTTAATGCTCCAAATAATAAGTATTACATCCATTTTGACAAGAAAAGAGAGATGGTGAATTGCCAAAGAGGGTTGAAATTTTAGTTAAAGTGTAATTTTCAAAGTGATGAGTTATGATCAAATGAAAATCACTTGAATCATATTATATGAGGAAAACCCAAGTCATGTTTGTCCACTTTACAATTAAATCCAAAATTAGGCTAAAACCTAAGTTACAATGCTTAATTTGCAAATCGATTTGTTATTTTTCCCACATAGGCTACAAAATGATGGGAAATATGCCCATAAAACTCCTCTCTAAGGTGTAACATGTGAAGAAAATCCTCCAAAGGCTAGGACGCCAAGCTAGGAATGTGCCACATCATCCCCATATCAGGAAAGAAGGTGGGGCTTCAATCCCACAACACCACCAAGTGCACTAAAAAGGCCAGACGTCCTCCCAAATGTGTGACGCCAAGCTCCCCAAGAGAGACATTTTGGAAAAGGAGGGTGACATTGTTAGGAAATGAGAAACACTTCCACACTAAACCTAGTAGAAGAGAGGAATAAATATTTAATCAAGGCAGTAAATGACAAAGAAAACACACAGTACACAAAGATTTTACCCTGGAAACCCAAACTAGGAAAACCAGCATTCCTTGAGTGTTCTTCTCTCTTGTTGTCTTATTCATTCAGAATAAAAGGTTACATGTCTAACCTTGGTCCACACCTAAGACACAATTGACATCATACCTTATTTCTTTACACAATAACAAACAAGTAGCTAATTCGACTTACATCTACATGAACAAAAACCTCTACGATTATTGATTCAAGATTCATTGATTAGCTTTTACAAAATTACAACATGCCTTCTTTATAGGATTTACAGTAGGAAAAACCCTAAACAAAAGGCACCCAAAACGGTTATAGATCCATGCATATCATTGAATAAAAATCCCATGAATCTCAGGATTTTGTTACAGTTGACTACCAAGTCAGATTACCAGTCAACCTTCATTCGGTCTTCAGTCAGTTTCCATGTGCCCGCCTGTTGACCTCTTGTCAGTTGACCTCTTTGAATTTACTTGGTTGAGACACCTCGAAATTTGAATTGTTGTCAATGTCTTCGACTTCGTCATTACTTGGTTGAACCACCTCTACCTTCGACTTGTTGTTTATTCCTTCGAATTCATCTTTACCCGCTCTAACCACCTCAACCTTCAACTTCAACTATCAGTCAATCCACCTCGACTATACTTTCACTACAAATAATATAAAAAACCAATAGTCTCCCACTTGTTTTATTTCAACTGAGAGACCTATGAACTCTCTTTCACAGACCAAGGGCAACAATTCCCATTGCCTCTCTGCACCAAGAGAATTTCACAACACTCATAGATTTGGTCAAGGAGTCTAATATGTTTTCCAACATGTCTACTTTCTCCAGCAACACCTTTTTTCTTTCCACCATGTCTCTCACGAAATGGTATTGTACATCAATTTTATTAGTCTTAGAATGATAACAAAAGTTCTTTTCTAGAAATATTGCGCTTTGACTGTCAAACTTATCTTCATAATTATTTTTTCAAACCCGATTCCTGAACAGAGTCTTTGCATCCATATTGCTTCTTTGCTTCCATGAGTGGATGTCATGTATTCAACTTCTGTTGTTGACAAGGTTATGACCACTTGTCGCTTACTCATCTAGTTGATTTCTCCACCAAACATTTGGAAAACATATCCATTGGTCGACCTCCGTCAATCCATATCTCTAGCCTAGTTGGCATCGACAAAGCCATGTACATCTAATCCAATGTCACCTCCATATTTTCCTTGGTAACATATAGAATAATACTTTGTGCCACACAAATAGCTGAATACTCTCTTGACAGTTGTCCAGTTCTCCTTCCTAGGTGTCAACATGTATCTACTCAACAGTCTCGTTGCATGGGAAATGTCTGGTCAAGTTCATACCATCACATACATTAGACTACCAACAACACTTACATAGGGAACAAATGTCATGTCCTCTATTTTCTCCTATGTCCTTGCACAATGTTCAACAATTAGCCTTGCTCCCAGAGGAATTGGCACCTTCACAGGTTTGCAATACTACATGTTGAAACGCTTCAAGATTGTTTCAATATACTTCATTTGGTTCAACCAAATATTTCTAGTTGGTCGATCTCTCTTAATCTCCATTCCTATAATGAAGTTTGTTGCACCGAGATACTTCATGTAGAACTTGAAGGATAGTTGCTTCTTCACATCCTTTATTGCATCCATGTTGTTTCCAATCAACAACATGTCATCGACATACAATGCTACATATATGAAATTCCCACCTTCTTGTTTGGAGTATATGCAGGGATCATATCTTCTTCTCACAAACCCCAAACTAAGGATGTATGTGTCAAATTTTTGTTACCACATCCTTGGTTATTGTTTTAGACCATAAAGGGATCCTTTTCAGTTTGCACACCAAATATTTATTTCCCTTTACTAAAAATCCTTGAGGTTGTTTCATGTAGATTTCCTTGTTTAGGTCCTCATGTAGGAACAATGTCTTCACATCCATCTGTTCTATTTCTAGATCAAATGTTGCAGTCAGAGACATTAGTACTCTAATGGAATTTAATTTTTCAACAGGAGAAAAAACATCACCGAAGTTGACTCCTTCGAATTGGTAATATCCTTTCACTACCGGTCAATCTTTCAATTTCTCTATTTGACCTATTGCATTCATATTCTTCTTGAATACCCATTTTCCACCGAGAGACCTTCTTCCACTAGGTAATTTGAAGAAGTCCCATGTCTCATTCTTGTGCATGGATTCCATCTCTTCGACCATGTTGTCCTTCCATAGTTTTCCCTTTGCTAAGTCGACTTCCTCCCCGACCAACTTGGGCTCATCGTCGGTGTCAGTTAACACAAATGAAGAATGAAAGTTGAGTAGTCTATACCTTTCAATTGGTTTTCTTAATCTTTTTTACTTCCTTACGACTGAGGTCAGTTGTTCCACCTCTCCTTCTGATTTAGTCAACTCATTTGAATCATCTTCTTTGTTCCTCGGTTCAAACCAGACCTTCTATGGATTATTCTCGATCTAAACAACTCCTTCAGTCTTAGATTTACTTCCGACTTATCTAAAGACCACATATAGATAATACAATTTTTTCCTTGATGCAGGATCCCATAACTTATATCCTTTTATTCCTTCTTTGTATTCAATGAAAATACACTTGACTGCCTTCTTGTCCAACTTGCTCCTGTTTTCCTTGGGAACATGCACAAATGCATCAAAACCAAATACTTTGAGATGTGAAACCAAAGGATTCTTATCCAACCATACCTCATGCAGAGTCATGTCAACTAGCACCGACGAAGGATACACATTAAATAGATATTTTGCAGTGTCGACTGCCTCTGCCAAGAATTCTTGTGTGAGACCAGCACCACTGAGCATGCTCCTTTCTTTATCTATCAATGTTCTATTCATTCTCTCAATAAATCCATTTTGTTGTGGGGTATATGGTGTGGTATTTTGGCGTACTATACCACACTACTTGCAAAACTGATCAAATTATTTTCCCCAAAATTCACCACCATTGTCATTTCTTAGCACCTTAATCTTCTTATTTGTCTGGTTTTCTACAAGAGATTTAAACTCTTTGAATTTCTCGAAAACCTCTTACTTCTTCCTCATGAAATATATCTATGTCTTCCTAGAAAAATAATCTATGAAGGAGATGTAATACAGGGATCCACCAAGTGAAGGAAATGAAACAACGCCAAACACATCACTATGAACCAACTCTAGAATCCCATTTTCCCTTGTCGCTCCAGATGGGAACCTCACTCGACTTTTTTTTCCATATATACAATGTTCACAAAACTCGATTTCTGAATTACATTCAGGAAAATATTCAACCATACCTTTGTTATGCATAGTCCAAAGTCCCTTTTCTCCTATGTGTCCCATCCTCTCATGCGATAACATGGTTAGGTCAAATTTATGATGACTTGTCGAGTCGGTTTGAATCGACTCAACCCGAGTCGAGTCGAGTTGACTTCAGGAGAAACAATGTGGTTTCATCCAGTAGATTCGAAACTCCCTAGAAACTTATATAGGGTTCCAATCTGAACTCCTTTCATTAAGACCATCGCACCTCTGACCATCTTGCACGAATCCTTATAAAATAGAGTGTGCACCCATTCATCACTCATCTTTCTGACATATATCAGGTTTCTTTCCAAAATCGGAATTTGTAGCACACCCAAAAGGGATCTACTCCTCCCATCCTATAGTATCAGTCAAACTCTTCCTCGTCCAATAATATTGGTTGTTGATTCGTCCCCCAAGAACATGTATCCTCCTTCATATTGTTCATATTCACAGAACCATTCTCTATGTGGTGTAATATGATAGGATGCTCCTGATTCGATCAACCAAACATCTTGATCTAACTTTGTATTGGTCGACGCCATGTACACATCACCTCTCTTATTTGGAGTCGTCTTTCTCTCAGTCGACTACTTCTCGTCGGATCTTGTACTGACTTCCATTTTATTCGACTTTCATTTCCTTTTGTAATTCCCATATTTGCCACATTTCTATCATCTTCTTGTCAACTGAACATGGGATTTTTATCTACCCTTCAACTTAGAATTTCTACCGAATGTTTTTCCTTTATCTCTGTCAATAAGTCGACCTCTCACCACTAAAGCATACTTGGTCAATCCTTCCATGTTCTTCCTTCTCATTTCTTCTGACCATAGATATGCAACCATGTTTTCTAGCGCTAAAGTGGTTTTATTACTCCCTATAGCCATGACTAATCTATCCCAGGAGTCTGGAAAAGAACATAATAGGCTAATACATTTCTCCTCCTTGGTGATTTTAATATCCACATAAGATAAATGGATTATAATGGTATTAAATGCATTTAAATGACCATTCACCGAACTTCCCTCACTCATCCTTAGAAGATACAATTTATTTATGAGAAACAACTTATTTACCAGGGATTTTGACTGGTATAAGCTGCCCAACTTGTCCCACAGTTTTTTGGTTGAGTCTTCACCTGTGACATTCAATAGTACCAAATATGCAAGACAAATTTGAATCATACTCCTTTCTCTTCTCTTGCATTTCTCCCATTCATTCGTCGACATACCTATCGGCATGGTACCTGGATATACCATTGATCATTGTTCTCTATATACAAGAAGATATTCAATTTTAAGCTTCCAAAGCTCAAAATTATGGCCATTGAATTTTTCAATCTCTATTCTCGAGCTACTTGTCATTATTTAACACAATCTTTAAAGATTTCTAACTTACGAATCTTATTGAACCTAGGGTTTAGCTCAGATCCAAGGTTGTTAAACCAATATTTGATACCACACATTTGGAAATGAGAAACACTTCCACACTAAAACTAGAAAAAGAGAGGAAGAAATATTTAATCAAGGCAGTAAATGACAAAGAAAACACATTGTACACAGATATTTTACCCTGGAAACCCAAACCATCAAAACCAACATTCCTTGAGAATTCTGCTCTCTTGTTTTCTTATTCGTTCAAAATAAAAGCTTACATGTCTAGCCTTGGTCCAAACCTAAGAAAAAAATGACATCATACCTTCTTTATTTACACAAGAGCAACCCTGTAGCCAATTTGGCTTACATTTGCATGACCAGCAACCTCTACGATTATTGATTCAAGATTCATTGATTATCTTTTACAGCATTATAACACACCTTCTTTATAGGCTTTATAGTAGGAAAAACCCTAAAGAAAAGGCACAAAAAAATGGTTATAGATCCAAAAATATCATTGGCTACAAATCCCATGAATCTCGGGATTCTATTACAATCGACTACCAAGTCGGATTACGAGTCGACCTTCATTCAGTCTTCATTTCATTTCCACACACCCACTTATCGACCTCTTGTCGGTTGACCTCTTCGACTTTACCCGGTTGAGCCACCTCAGACATTGACTTGTTGTCGATGTCTTGGAATTTGTCTTTACCTAGTCAAACCACCTCGACCTTTGACTTGTTGTCGATTCCTTCGAATTTGTCTTTACCCAGTCGAACCACCTCAACGTTCGACTTCAATTTTCATTCGATCCACCTGGACTATACTTTAAATTAAAATAATATTAAAACCCAAAAAACGTCACCCCATTTTCATCATTCAGAGTCTCTTCCAAGTGCTAGATACATCCCTCAATATGCAATGTTCATCATCCTATGCATCCAATGTATGGAGCGCATCATCTATCCCATGGGATTTCAAGCCCCTATGAAGGTCCAAGTGGTGTAGTCCCTTCATGAATGTCTTCCACTGGGAAAGGTCCTACAAAGATAGGAAAATACACCCTCCAAGGGTCCACAAATCACATGTATCACGCCAATTAATCCATATTTAATAAAAGAGTCTCCCGAATATGTGCATTAAATCCCTCCTTTTCAAACTAAACAAATTCTCAAAGACCTTTTAAAATTCACCAAATTTAGGTATGGGAGGGTTTTCATGGTGCCCTATTGGGTAGGTCGATCCCCAAGTCAAGGAGTGTTTCTCAAGAAAACCCTCTCTAGTTCATGTAGTGAATATGAGGTGGATGAGGGTAGGAATTTTGGGCATGGGGTTTACGACATATGAAGGGCTCATATTGTCTCATTTATGGGTGCCTTTGTGGAGGGTTTGTTGCATCCCTTCATTTGCAATGGAATTTTTTCCCAAGCCCTTTATTTTACTTTCATTTTTATGGTACGTACATTGAGTGCTATGTGAAAGGAAATAAAAGGAGCACCTCAATGCCACTTGAAGTTAAAAAACATTAAGTTCCATATGCACTATAAATTAAAGGACACTGCAACACATTCCCCCGTCAAGAGGAGCATTTTTATTCATTTTATTTTCTAAAAGTTCCTTCATTTTTATGGAGAAGCATTTCATTTCTCTTAGGACCTTAGGGCAAGCATCGATAAGGATAGATTATGGATTTTTACTTTTACGGTGCTAGCTACAAAACCTCTAGGATTTTAACACCTTCCTCTCATGAAATGAGGTACAAGACCTTCTTGGGGTTAGTAAGCTCGAAAGAGGTGTAGATAGTGGTAAGTATGAGTGGGAATGGTATGATTACCCTTCAAGGAGACCCTTCAGTAGAAAAACTTTTCCTGAGGGTGACCCACTTACTAGGAAACCATGTAAACCACTAAGGTGAAATGAGGAAAAAGGTATAATTTCCAAGAAAACGTTCCATAATCAAGAAAGGAATCCTTGCGACATGCTCAAATGCTTCAATTATTAAAGTGACACTTACCATGAGACCGGACTTGTTACCTCATCAATCAAGATCTGTTGTTATTTCTAGGAAACGATAGTGTTGGTTTAATGAACAACTCTTCCCTACTACCTACGTTGTTGACCCAGGGTTCATATCTTTAGGGTACCAACAAAGCCTAAAACTATTGACCCTTCTGGTAAACTAGAAGTGAACACTGTACACAAAATGCACTTTACAGTCTCACCCGAGATAGCTTTAAATGGGTGGATGTAAGACTCAAGTGTTTACAGCCTAGGATTGAGCGAGAGATATGGAATTTGTATTCTGAACCATTTATTATAACTTGTGTTACAAACTATTATTATTCTCTTTTATATTTTGATCTATGTGGCATCTTTTCTTGTTATCCCAACAACAATTAACCAAGCAATATAACAACTCATTCATTCATTAAACACAATACTTAACTACTAAAATTATGACAAATATATGCATGCATTCATCAAATTACACAGGTATTACCATGGTTCACCCCCTCCTGGGCTATGTCCACAAAGATTTGGCTCTTGGATCTCTTATTATGGTAGTTCTGCAATTCTCGCGCCGCGCGCTTACAACTCTCCTCAGATGGGTAAGATCTATATGAGGTGAACTAGATCACACCAAGCTCCTTAGCCTACGATCTAATCCTCAAGATCTACCTTCTCTCCTCTGCTCTAGTTCAACCGCTTTACAAAAGTAGTTTATCTCATAAAAAACATTACATACCATATCAACCTATACAAAAGTAGTGAACCGAACCTTCCTATGATACCTGCGTATCTATATATATACCTATCGGGCACTTCATCCATTTGCACAAAACCTTACAAAACCCTAACCCTATTCTCGTTAGGTCTTCCTTATCTGTATGCGTGCTTTGCTTCCTTCTAGTTGTCTCCTCCTTCTTGCATGCATGCGTGCTATGCTTCTTACCAGTTGTCGCTTTCCTCTTGCATGCTTTATTTCCCACGATTGCTCTTCCAGCTATCATTCTTCTTTGTGCACGCCTTATTTCCCATGATTGCTCTTCCAACTGTCATTCTTCTTTGTGCACACTTTCTTTTTCACTTTGGTCTGCTGCCAACAGGCTCCCAACACTGACATGTGACTCATCCCAAGTCACCTAATCTTTATGAGTTTCCTCGATCTCCTCGGTGATCGTCTGGAATTTTTCCCTTAGCTCTTCTGCTTTTATCAGTGCCTGCACGGTCTTCTCCTTTACCGTACCCACTATCTGAACTGCCACTTCATCCCTCAGTAATCCTACACATTTTTCCTATGTTTGTGCCATCTTTGTTCTAGATGATTCTGCTTGTGCAAGTACTTCTGCTACCTGTTCCTGTAATGGTTATATTTGAGCCTGACGCTCCTATTTCTGTGTTTGTGCAGTGATAAGTTCCGCCTGCATCTTCTTAATCTCTTGCGTCCCCTTGACGTGTTCTAGGATTGGTACGTTCTTTTTCCTCTGTTTGAGTTCTTGGATCGGTGCATTGATCCTTTCCTCTTCCTTGTCCCACCATTGAACCTATGGATGTTACACATTATTTTTATCACCCTTATGACCATTAATGATGTAAAACTATATGTTTCCTTCAGAGGGGTCAGTGGCCTGAATTCTTGAAGAAAGAAGGGAGAAGAACTTTGCCTGAGAGAAGAAATTGGATTTTCCTTTGTAAAAACCCTATTAAGGAGGATTTCTGCAGGTTTATCTATACATAGGGTGTGGAAATTCCTGATTTCCACAGGTTTCACTATAGCTAGGTCACGAAGTTTCCACAGGCTACATTACAGCTAGGGTGCGAAGGCCTTTGTACGTGGGAAAAACAAGCATTTTCTCGATGATTCTAGAAGGAGAAGATTCTATGGTGAGGTGGCCTTCAAATGGTTTGGATCTTACTCGCTTTCATGATTTAGTGGGATCATCCTAACCTCCTCACCTTATCCTCTTCAACTTATAAAAGGAGAGGAGCTCTCATGGAGAAAGTTAGTTGGATTGAGCTTGGTAAATTTATGTTGGCTTTGAGATTTGCTTTGTCAGGATAGATTGTGAGTAGCTATTAGATCCATGGTCTCAGAATCCTTGGAGCAAGAAGTGTGTGGGAAGAAAGGAACTGTTTGAAGGAACCTGACGACATCAAGGCATCTGATTGTATCTTTCTTCCCCTTTTACTTAATATAATACGGTGACATGTTTCTTTCTCATAAAATCATTAGCATTTTATTACATGACTCCTTGATCACATGTTTAGGTTTTCATTGAATCTACTATTGTTTCTTTCACTTTGGTTGGTTTGTGTTATTGAGAATTTGATCTCACAAGAGCACCGGAGCGAACAAGGGACAACAAAGATATAAGGAAGCAATATCTAAAGGTATGTCATCCATTTCTTCTTTGGTAGTAAATTCAATTATTGTAACTTAGGGAAAGCACCATGTCCTATCGTGTTTTGTTCTAGATCTAGGTGGATCTAGGGATATTAGTTTATGTCCTCATTTACTGATTTATCCAATAACAAAATTGACGACTCCACTGGGGAACAAATTGTTTTCCTACTTTGTCTTTCTTTCTTTCGTTGATTGCCTGGTTTTTTGTTTTTTGAGTCACTGGAAGATCCAACTTGACTCTTTGACTGTTTGACTTCACTGGAAAACCTTCTTAATTTTTTAATTTTTTCCATTTTTGTTTGATTTCCACACCCTGCTTTGAGGGACAGTATGACGACTTTGTATTTTCACACCCTACATATTTAGACCAGTGCGAAAACTACACACCCTACTCATTTCTAGCCTGCGATGATCAAGGATTTACGCACTGTGTTAGGTTTCTAGCCTGTGGTGATTGTGAAAAAAATTGTTTTTTGGTGGTTTTCCCTGCCCAGATCTGTGATATGGTTTTGGGGTGATTTGTTAGGTCTAGTTACAGTCTGCTTGACAAAATTTGAATTTTCTTTTAGCCATATTTGCTATTTGTTTTAGTGTTTCTTTGAAACAAAAAATTGTAATTTCTTTCCTTATATTAGATTGGGGGCTTCCTTGCATTTGAAGTAGCAAAATTGCATGATTCTTCGCATTTTTGGTCTTAAATTCTAAAAAAAATTCCCCCTCATGGTCGGGGGGTCCATGAATCATGCATTGGTGTACAGTCTGTTTTTCTCATTTCTTGAGAATCTTGATAATGATGAGTTTAATATATTTTGGGACATTATGCATATAGGAATGATAAATATTTTCTCCTTCTTGTAGCATAGCTTTCATCGAAATGAAAATATTTCATATTCATCTCTTTGCATAACTTTCAAGTTGGTCAAAACACCATATTATCCACATCATTTTCCTCTTGAGTAACAACAACCATAAAATAAAGTGCTTATAAAAATTGATTAAACATTTTTATATTTTCTGGTAGAAAACCTACATTAGATTAGTTGTAGGGCTTTGGAATAGGTGTGAAAGATAACTTTCCAAAGATGAAAACAAACATAGAATCTTTCGTTAGGGAGCGGTGAAATCCACTTGCTACATTTTGTCCTGGGAAGCCCTTCTAACAAAAGGGTCAATCACGAGGTCGCATTGAGACTGACAGAGTTACTCACCCTGCTTTGATGGTCTTGGTGTATAGATTATGCGTATTATGGGGGTCACTTGAAGGTATACCCACAAGGATGAGTGGAATCCTTTCAAGTTTATTTTGGTCTAGATACCCTACCTTTGCGCATGGATCGGATTGTCGACTGTTTCCCCAGGCATCACTATTGTATTTGGTAACCTCAGTGGCCTACCTCTCTAGGTTCTTTACACGAGGTGACTATGGAGGGGAAAGTCTTCACAGTACATGGAATCGACGTTGGCCAAACTCACTCGGGCTCCTTGGAGGGTATACCCATGTTTATGTGTGGTAGCTTGCACCAAGGTGTAAGTCCGTTAAGCAGGTCGTCAGTGTAACTTTTCCACCCACTCTATCTCAACCCTTTTTTACATTGTTCCCGCAATGTTGGATTTCATCACCAACTAGTGCATTCATCGTAAGAAGGCTTTATTTGGTTGTTGACTTACTAGATTTTTAGCATGTGTTGTTTGTTTTCCCTAGCAGACTCTAGGTTGGATTTTTATTTAATGGCGTCAGTTCTCAAAATGACCAGTGAAGGAACCTCTTTATCGGGGGAACCTTTTGTTTTTCCTTCTTACGGAAACATTGGTCCTCCTCACATCGCTACTTTGAGCCTTCCAGGTCTCACGTTTGGATTATCGGTATCGTTGTTTTCCACTCAGGTAGTCCTTAATGTAGTTAGTGCTTCATTTGTAAGCACTTCCCCCGAAGAACATCAACCTCACGTTGATCCTTCACCTTCTTCACCAGTAAGATCTTCTTTGCCTTCTTCACTTGCAAGGTCTTCTTTCATTTCATCTTCTTTTCCGAGTGAAAGCTCTGAAGCTAGTAACCCGGTGGATAAGAAGAAGAAGAAATGAAAGAATAAGAAGAAGAAAAATAAGCAAGGGTCCAAACTTCCAACCACTATCAAACATGTTGGAAAACAACCAATTACTCTTAATCATGCTGGGAGTGTTGATGATGTCAAGATCACCTAAACAACCCGTAAGCCCAAGTACCCTTGCAAGATTTGTAAGGGTATCCATATTCTTAAGGATTTCACTAGTCTATCCAAGGTTATATAAGCATGGTCTACACAACCTCGCCAACCCATGTTGTCAACCTCTGAACAACATGTTGATGACCTCCCGTCAACTAGTCAAAATACTGTTGGGAAGAAGAAAAGTAGAGTCAAGTTCCCATGTATGTTATGCAAAGGGAGTCATCTAAATAATCTTTTCCCTCATATGGAAGAAGCCTCGAAATTCCTAGAAGACATGACTGTTTCACAGGCTCAACTTCTACCTGCTTATCACAAGCTTACTCTCGACCCACCTATAGTTGATGGAACGATCAATCTGTCCCCTTCATTGGTCATTTAGGTTGATCTTGTCGTCAATCTGGTCATGCCCTTAGTTGAACTAGTTGAAAAAGTGGTTGATCTGATCCCATCCTCGGTTGATCCCACTCTCCCATTAGAGAGTGAAACCCAAGTGGTCGATCCATTTCCACCCGCCGACCCCATTCTCCCCTTGGAGAATGAAACCCAAGTGGTCGATTTGATGTCATCATCGGTTGATCCTACTCTCTCGCTCGAGAGTAAACCCAATACTACCCATGTTTTTCTTGTTGATACAGACTCTACCATGCCAAGGGGTATTCCTCCTTCTCCCATGGAACCTCCTCCAAGTAATGAGGCCATCCATTTTGATTGGGGTGTGCTAACCGGACCTCGTCTTCCCTCTCACATTCCTTTCTAGATTATAGTATAGGTTTATGGTCGGGATGTTCCTCGGATGTTGATAGATGAAGGTGCATCCGTTAGTATTTTTTCCTCTCTTTCTTGGCAAGATTTGGGTTGTCCTTAGCTTGTGCCAGTTATGCAAAATCTATTAGCTTTTAACAGAAGAACTAGTCAACCTTTAGGGACCCTTCCTCAGTTTCCTATAACTTTGGGAGGGAAAAATATCTTTATTGATGTCATGGTAGTCCAAGACCCCTTGGATTTCTCTTGACTCCTTGGTCAGGATTATGTCTATGCCATGAAATCTATTGTGTCCACTCTTTTTTGTGTGATATCTTTCCCTCACAATGGAAGAATTGTGACTATTGATCAACTTTCATTCATCGTTCATGATTGGATTACCTCCCTTAGTGGTTCTTGTATGTAGACGATATCGCCCCTGCCACAAGTAAATTATGTGGCGTTGTTTCCCATGCCTTCCACTACCGATGAAAATGAATTAGATCCGGTAGTTGACATCGTGACCTCTTCGGTAGGGCTATTGGAGCCTGACCTCCTTACCCCTCTCGCGACCCTCGACATGTGTTTCTTTCGTCAAATGAATATCTCTTGGAAGCCATGACCGAGTTTTGTCCCTTGACATGGTGTCCTTCAAGATCATTGTCCTCTTGGAAGACATGATCAAGAAGAGCCTCAAGCATGATTTTCTTATTTTAAGATCATTAAAAAATAAAACCAACCTTGAGCATGATTTTTTGATTTCAGGCTCGTTAAAAAATGAAACCAACCTTGAGCATAATTTTCTGATTTCAAGCTCGTTAAAAAATGAAACCAGCCTTGAGCATGATTTTTTGATTTCAAGCTCATTAAAAAATGAAACAAGACTTGAGCATGATTTTCTTATTTCAATCTCATTAAAAAATGAAACCAGCCTTGAGCAAGGTTTTATGATTTCAATCTCATTAAAAAATGAAACCAGCTTTGAGCCTAGTTTTCTGATTTCAAGCTCGTTAAAAAATGAAACCAGTTGTGAGGATACTTTTTGCGTCTCTGTGGAAACCTCATTAAAAAATGAAACAAAGGTTATGAGCATAGTTCATGTTTATGTGTCAAGCTCATCAAAAAAAGAAACAAAGGTCTAGGGATTGAACCTAGATTCTCGAGCATAGTTTTTCTTCTCTATGCCAAGCTCATTAAAAAATGAAATAGATTTGTTCCCCTTCTTTGTTTGAGTCAAGTCCTTCGTCTAGTATTTGAAGCTTCATTTCATCTGCTTTTGCAGTTGAACGAAATGAATCTTGGGGGGAAATGCTTCTAGCCTCTGGACTTCATGCTGAAGTTGAGACACTAGCTTTTTAAGCTGGGGGCTAAGAACCAACCATGCATTGGGAAGTCACAAGCATAGTTTTCTATGGTTCAAGCTTGTGTAAAAATGAAACCACCTACCTCAAGCATAGTTTTCTTTGGTTCAAGCTTGTGTAAAAATGAAATTAGGTCCAAGCATAGTTTTGTTTAGTTTTTAATCTTGTGTGAAAATAAAATCTATCCCAAGCATAGTTTTGTTTTGTTTTAAAGCTTGCGTAAAAATGAAAAAAATCACGATCTTAGTCTTTGTTCTTTCTCATGCTCGTAAATACATGAGAATAAGTTATCGAGCTTAGTCTTTGTTCTTTCTCATGCTCGTAAATACATGAGAATAAGTTACCGAGCTTAGTATTTGTTCTTTCTCATGCTAGTAAATCAATGAGAATGTAATCGAGTAAACGTTTATCACTTTTTCAGAATTGTAAAGGTCATACGAAAAAGGAACCCCGTGGAGTTCTCTTTAAGCTCTTTTCAGACTCTCTAAACACGAAAAGATCGTCGAGCGAACTTGTTCTTTTCATGCTCGTTAAAGTATTTGAAGAAAACGTTTGTTGAGAGATATTTTATCTCTTTTTCGATCTCATCAGACTACTTTACGAAAAAGGAACTGAGAGATTTCTCTTTAATTGTTTTTCAGATTCTCTAAACATGAAAAGCCCCTGATTTTTATTTCTTTGGACTCGTTAGAAAAACATCGAAAGACCCATATGGGACCGAACCACTCCTTCCTAGGGTTCGTTAAACATACTACGAGGGACTCATCCGAAGGATGAGCTTACAGTTCCAACATATGTTATCCTCCTCAAGCTTGTGTAAAAATAAAGAGGTACTCACCAGAAATGGTGGGGGAAAAAATTGGGAAATAAATGTGTCTAAACCTGTATTCTATGGAAGAGTCACTTTTGAACATGACACCCTTTCACTCGCCTTGGGTCTAGGTTGGAAAATATGCTTGTCTCTTTATCATACTCCTTTATAAGGTTACAAATTGGTCTGTGATCCCTGTTGTTGAGTCAGTTTTTCCAAGACAATTGTCGTGTCATCAATATGTTCAAAAAATAAGTTCAACCCAGAAATCCTTCTATTGCGTCGACCATTTATGCAGTCCTTAAACCTTCTATTGAGTTGGCCATCCCTGACTCAGTCCTGAATCATTTGTTACTCTTATCTACTTCAAATCTTGTTACCCATTTTGTGTCATTGATGGGGGATACATTAAGGCCCTCCTGTGACGAGTATTTTCCTGTCGACTTCAACTCATTATCCAGGAATTAGACTTAGAAAATAATTGGTACCTTAGAACTTGCATGCCTCAATGGTAGGTTTCCTCGCTTTCGATAGTGGGTTTTCATTATTGACCCCTGATCGGAAGATTCCGTCGAGTGTTCGACCTCAACTCATTAATTCACATTCATTGGATTGTACTAGAGTACCTTGGGAGTCATTGAAATTAATGGTGATTTCCCTCGCACTTGTTAACGCTATACACTAATGACCGGTAATCAGGTGGTTTATACCATGTTTGACTTCAACACTTGTAATCACATGGATAGATTCGTACTATAGAGTGGTGGAGATGAAGACCCTGGATCTTTTCTGACAGATTCAGGATGCGTTGGAGTACATTCAGTTTGTACTAGTGCATAGATCCACATTGTATGTCTCGTGGCTATGTTCAAATTTGAGTCTTTAACACATAGATCCACAGTGTATTTTGGTGGCTATGTTCATATTTGAGTCATATTGGCATGGATCCACAGTGTATGTTTGGTGGCCATGACCTGTATTAATTGACATGGATCTTCGCATATCGACATTTATACTTTGATTCGTTTGTATTATGAGTATGGGAATGCCTACATCAGTGATGATATATTATTGTACTATATTTCCTTTTTTGTTGGCAGGTTTCCGACCGACTGTTCCTTATTCACTATACACACTCGACAAAGTATATCATCTATCACTCTGTTCTAACTTCATACTTTGGGGGGTTCTCGTTACACATTATTTTTGTCACCCTTATGACCGTTAATGATGTAAACCTATATGTTTCCTTCAGAAGGGTTAGTGGACTGAATTCTTGAAGAAAGAAGGGAGAAGAACTTTGCCTGCGAGAAGAAATTGGATTTTCCTTTGTAAAACCCTATTAAGGAGGATTTTTGCAGGTTTCTCTATACATAGGGTGCAAAAATTATTGATTTCCGCAAGTTTCACTATATCTAGGTCACAAAGTTTTTGCAGGCTACATTACAGCTAGGGTGCGGCGACCTTCATACGTGGGAAAAACTAGCATTTTCTTGATGCTTCTAGAAGGATAAGATTCTATAGTGAGGTGGCCTCAGAATGGTTTGGATCTTACTCGCTTTCATGATTTAGTGGGATCATCCTAACCTCCTCACCTTATCCTCTTTAGCTTATAAAAGGAGAGGAGCTCTCATGGAGAAAGTTAGTTGGATTGAGCTTGGGAAATTTATGTTGGCTTTAAGATTTGCTTTGTCAGGATAGATTGTGAGTAGCTATCAGATCCATGGTCTCAGAATACTTGGAGCAAGAAGTGTGTGGGAAGAAAGGAACTGTTGGAAGGAACCTGATGACATCAAGGCATCTAGTTGTATCTTTCTTCCACTTTTACTTAATATAATACGGTGACATGTTTCTTTCTCATAAAATCATTAGCATTTTATTACATGACTCCTTGATCACATGTTTAGGTTTTCATTGAATCTACTATTGTTGCTTTCACTTTGTTTGGTTTGTGTTATTGAGAATTTGATCTCACAAGAGCACAAGAGAAAAGCAGGGACAACAAAGATATAAGGAAGTGATATCTTAAGGTATGTCATCCATTCCTTCTTTGGTAGTAAATTCAATGATTGTAGCTTAGGGAAAGTGCCATGTCCTGTCGTGTTTTGTTCTAGATCTAGGTGGATCTAGGGAGATTAGTTTATGTCTACATTTACCGATTTGTCTAATAACAGTGGATCCTCCTCCAATATTGTCCAAAGTTGCGTTGCTTTATTGAGCAAGTCAGTTGTCGTGCTAACCTATTTCTCCATCTTCTGTATTTGCGTTGTTGTTGCCTTCCTCCTTTGCTTCTTTACTATTGGTGGAGTTTTTGGTGTGAGATGTTCTCGAAGATCCTCGATCTCCTTCTGGTATCGATCAATTTCCTATGCAATCTAGTTGATCTTTTCTATGGATGGGAGTTCGTTTCCCTGCACAGTTCTTGGAAGTTTCCCAAAAATTTCTCCCACTCTTCGTTCCAATTTGTTCCTGCATTCTGTCTCCTCCTGAGTTTTGAATTTGTCCTGCTCACAATATTTTTCCAGCGGTTCCTGCTTCTTTGTTTCTTTCTGTAGCTCGACTAAGTTTTTATGTGCCCGAGACTGAATCTCGTGGTCGAAGCTAACCTGAAATTTGTACAGTTCCCTTGATGGAATTTGTGTCAAGACCAATTGGATGTGGTCCAAATCCTTTAGAGGTGTCTGTCCCACGATTTCATCCATTCGTAGCATGCTCAGTTTTATGTAGACCGTTGCATGTGCGTGTGGCATTGGGAGGACTGGGTCTCGTTCCTCTACCTCCACTCTTTTGTTGGTTTGTGTTGTCCCTGACTCTATGCCTCTGCTACTACTTTATCTCTAGGCCTCCCCGAGTGTCATGAGGAGTTGTCCCATTTCTGCCATCTCTTTTTGCAGTTTATCCCTATGATGTGCTCCATGATCGAAGTCTTCTGCTAGACAATCCCGAACCATTATGGCGATCATTTCTCCATTGTCCTCCATGATCATATAGTCCGGTGATGCTCATTGTGCCTTTGATTTCTTTCGCATGCCTACTGCCTGTACAGTCGATCTCTTAGTTCCCCCTGGTTCTTGTGTGATGAGATTTGGGGTGGTCTCCTACGTTCCCTTAGCTTGTTTCGGTTGTTCGTTGGTCTCTTTCTGCCCCTTATGGGTTCGTATCTTCTTTGACCCTTAATTTTCCCGAGTTGGCTTGTTTTGGCCCGTCCTTGGTTTCTTGGGTACTAGGATTTGTGAAGGTTGTGTTTTCATCTATGTTGCTTCTCCTTTTGCGGGTCGTTCTGGTACTTCCCGAGGAATGGATGGGATCCTCCATGCATTGGGCCATTCGCTGGTGACCATGTCTATATCACCTTTTGTGATGTAGTAGTGCATCGGTAGCCACTATTTATCTGGATCCTGCCTTGGTTGTATCCACCTGGCTTGACGTGTAGCCTAGAAATTAGCGATGTTCCCATATCACAAGATAACCTCTTGTGTTATTCTCCATGATCGGTTGATAGCTTCTTGTATGTCCCATAGGTATGATTCAAATATGATTCCATTTTCCTTATTATGCCTGGCCTATGGCCCAGATCTTAGTAATAGATATCTCGCTCCCACTGGTTGTGGTCTAGTACAAAAAAATACATACTCTAGTTCCCGCCATCCCATGAAGGCTATGAGGGTGAGCATCCATGAGTAATGGAATTCTGTACTAAGGTCATGCAAATCATTGCAGTCCACTTGGAACAATTTTAATAGATAAGGCTTCGAGCTCACGAAGGTGCCTTCTACGCATTGAGCTGCAACTGCGATGATTCCCGTTGGTACTTCGTCTTTGCGACATTTTCTTAAAAGTTTACAAGCTAATATCTTTGTGCCCAATTGTGTCGTTGCATTTTTTATCCGTTTGATTATAATTCCTCTTGTCCCCCTGGTGGTACCATATTTCTTCTTCATTTCCTCTGCTAACTCTTTCTCCTTGGATTTATCATCCAGAATCAGCGCGAGATCCATACCCTGGATGGGTAATCCTGTTATTTGTGTGATAAGCTCAACAGTTATGGGGATGGGTTTGTCCATCCATATATCCCCTCCATGCGTGACTACTAACAGCTACTTGACGCATGTTGTCGCATACTGGCCTCTGCCAAAGTGTGGAAGTTTCAGCAACCCTAAAATTCCTATTCTGTCCAATCCAATTGCCCACTGATATGGTTGGTTGATCATTTCTCCAAGTTGGTTTACCACTATGTTCTGCATAAAAACCCTTGGCACAAGTTTCGGGTACTTGGTTTCATATGATATGTCATGGTCGGAATACTTGAGCTTCCCGACGTGACCCAGTAGTTGTGTATCTACCTGTACTCCCTCTGGTATGCGTCGTAGCACAATTTTTGCTACCGATTTCTTGCGAGGTGAGATCAGTATCAAAACTCTGTCTTCTTGCTGTGTTGGTTGGTACAAAGTTCCAACAACTCCTGGTTGCTCCCCTGTAAGCCATTCTAGCCAAGCCGAGGTAGTTCCCATGGTCTCTTCTGTTGGTTGACCTAGGATGAGTACCTACGAATCATCTGGTTTCCCTTCTGATCCTCGATTCTATGTCATTTTGTTAACTTCCACGGTTGGTTCAGTTCTTTCTGGTTGCACTTCCTGTTGGGTTTCTACTTCCTCGTTCTGAGGTTCCTGCACCACTGTTGGCGTTTCCTCTTTCATGGCCTCTGCTTATAGTTGTTGAATCTCTTTCAGTATTGGTGTAGAGTTCACCAGTGTTATCTCTGGGGATGGGATCGCATTGATATCGAGGATCTATGGCTGTTGCTACTCATTTTCTTCCAGCGGTCCTCGTGACCTAGTTTGAACCCTGGTTGGTATAGTTGTCTGGCCTGGTTCGACAGACTTTGGTGGTGCCATAGTGGTGAGTTTCAAACGTTTGTTGAGTTTGAAGGACTGTGGTGAGCTATGTGGTCTCGATTTGTTCTTTCAGGCTGGTGTTTCTCTCTCTCTGTTCTCCTTTCACGAATAGATTAGTTTCTTTCATGCTCGCATGTTGTATGGGCTTGTCATGAAGCTTATCGAGGATGCTTCCTCCATGATGCGATTAATGCACCATAACTGTGGGTTCAATGCATCTACGATAGTTTTTTACTTTCCATTACACTTACTTTGTTGTTTCCAGTTGGTATGTTTAATGTGATTTTCCATCAGTCCTTGTCATGCCTTAATTCCACTTTGTGTTGTCCTGCCTGTCCTGCCATCCTGTTTTTGTCGACTTTTCATTTCCCGCTCGTTTTTCTTGGGCATGTAACCGTTGTTCTTTATTTTGTTGCATTTGTGTTTCGAGCATATTGTGGATTTTTTATCTCTGGCGTGCTTCACGCTTTTCTATTTCGAGCGTCCTGTGGCTTTTTTATCTCTGGCGTGCTTCGAGCTTTTCAGGTTTTTTTTTTTTTTTTNGTGGGTGGTCGACTTTCCTTATACATCTTCAGACGACTCTCGTTGATCATTCTTGTGAGTTATGCACCTTCTAAATCTCTTAAATATACAACTCCACCATTTGTTACATATTTGACCTCGTATGGTCCTAACCAATGTATTCTCAGCTTTCTTGGGTGCTGAAACGATTTGTTGTCATAGAGAAATACTAGATCTCCTTCCTTGAAAGTCTTCTTCTTAATGTGTCGATCGTTCCATGCTTTGTCTCTGGCCTTCTGCACTTTTTTATGTAATCCTTCCAGAATTTGGTCTTCCTCCATTGCTAACAGCTACTTCAGTCTTTCCTGTATTATGTCGTGTTCTGTCATTTGTGTGATAACTGCTACATGTAAGATGGGTACTAAAAATTCTAATGGCACTACTGCTTATTGTCCATAGACTAGTTTGAATGGTGTGTGTCCTGTCAAATTTTTTCATGTCATCCTATATGCCCATAATATTGCTGGTACTTTGAGGTCCCAATCGTCTCTGTTGACGTTACAAATATTTGTCAGTGATTTCTCTAGAATTTTGTTGAATGCTTCTACTGTGTGATTCACCTGTGGATGATACAATGTGCTTTTCTGGTGTTGAACTTTAAACTTTTCGAGCATCATGCAAATGGTGCTATTTATGAAATGTGTGCCTTGGTCACTCATCAAAACTCTTGGGCACCCAAACCTAGTAATTACTTGTTCAAATAAGAAGTGTGCATTTGTCTCTTCACTGCAGTCTTTTACTGGTGCGGCTTCCACGCACCTTGTTAGGTATTCCATCACGGTGATGATGTATCTTGCCCCTGTTCTTTTGGCTGGTGGGTTAATTGGTCCCACAAAGTATATTGCCCATTTATCAAATTCATGTAACGTCACTTGCAGTCGTAACGACATCTTGTCCCTTCTATTGGGTTTGTCTACCCTTTGGCAGACATCGCATCCCTGACAATACTCTTTCTAGTCTCTATGAATCGTTGGCCAGCATAATCCTGCATGGAGTACCTTCTGTGTGGTAAATTTTCCTACATAGTGTCCTCCTGCCAATCCCTCGTGGGATTCTTCTGAAATTATTTGTCGTTCATGCTCTAACACATACCTTCGTAAAATGCTATCTCCACCCATTTTATAGAGATGTCCTGCAATCAGTTGATAGTCTGTTGCGCAAACTACTAGGTTCTTCTTTTGTGCTGTGGTATATTCATATAGAGCAATACCTGTGGTCAAGTACTGGATGATCTCTGCAAAGTAGTCATCAACAATCTATACTGAGAATAACTGTGCATCCCGAAAATTGTCTTCTAAGTTCGTGGGTTCTTCTCCATTTGTGACCCGTGATAGGTGGGTAGGTCCTGCATTCAGTTTTCCTGGTTTGACTATTACTTCGAAGTCAAATTCTTGAAATAATAGTAACCATCGAAATATTCGCCCCCCGAACACTAGCTTGTTGACTAGGTATTTCAGGGTTGAGTGATCTATAAACATCTTAAAATGTTTTCCCATTAGGTAGTGTCTGAACTTTTGCAGTGCATAAACCATAGCTAGGCCTTCTCTTTCATTCTTGTTATAATTATGTTCTGAGTCTGATAGTTTTCTTCTTGTGAATGCTATCGGGTGATCCAAGTCTTCTGCTCTTGACTACGCTAAGATAGCTCTGAGTGCGATCGCTGATGCATCTACATGCACATGGAATGTCTTTCCCCAATTTGGAAATAATAATATCAGTGCAGTGACAATCTTTTCCTTCAGAGTATCCAGACTGTGTTGACACTTGTCGTTCCATTGGTACTTTGTATCATTCCTTAGCAGTTTCTCCATTGGTGTTGTGATCTGCGCATATCCTTTGATGAATTTCCTCTAGTATCATGTGTGTCCTAACATCGCTTGTAGCTGAAGGACTATTTTTGGTGCTGGTAAATTAACTATAACTGCGATCTTTTCCGGATCAAACAATAGCCCTTGTTTGCATACTATATGGCCTAGTAGTATCCCAAACGGTGTTCCAAATATACATTTCTTTATGTTTACTGATATCTGACACTGTCTGCATTGTTCTAGCATCAAGTGTAAAACTTCCACATGGTTTTTCAACAGACTATAGATTGTCCAGTCATCCAAGTATACTTCGAGAAACTGATGGATGAATTATTTTAATGCCGCGATAACCACTCTGGAGAATATTGTTGGTGCATTCTTTAGTCCAAATGGCATGACTGTATATTGGTAAGATCCCCATTCTGTTACGAACGTGGTCTTGTATCTGTCCTCCTATGATATATTAATCTGATGGTAGCCTGAGAATCCATCAGTGAATGAGTAAGCTTTGTGTCCCCCCACATTCTCTAACACTTCATTCATGAATGGTGTAGGGAATGGGTCGTGTAGGCATGCATCATTCAACTTCCTCAAGTCAACGCATATCCTAATCCCTCTTCCTTGTTTATTTTCCTATACGACCATCAGGCTTATCCATTCTAATTCCTCGACTGGTTTGATTATGTCGGCTTTGAGCATCCGGTCGATATCCTCTTTAACTTTTTGTTTATATATGGGGTTCAGTTTATATGGTCGTTGTCTAATTAGTCTCACTTTGGGTATGAGGGGTATCTTCATCTCTCCCAGTTCTCCTGCTATGCCCTTCATCTCTGTAAATGTTGTAGGAAACAAGTCATTATATTCGTGCAACAACTTTGGGATGATTTCTACTGTTGGCTCATCCCAGTAGTCTCCAATGCTGGCCATTTTGGGATGTTTAGCTATTCTGATGTTAACTTTCTTTACCTTGATTGGCACGTAAAAAACTTTAGATTCTATGGGTGGTCCCTTCACATCTCTTTCGCCTTCTCCTTCTTCAATATGAATGTCACGCGGGTCATCTTCGTCTGGTGCTTCCTCCTGTACATGGTAACATGACAGTAGTTCCTTGACTGTCTTCTTATTTCGTTGCTGCTCTTCAGTAATAAGTTCTATTTCCAGTTCTTCAATGAATATGATTCCTCTGATCCATTTTAGGGTTGCATCTATGTTGGGTTCTCATGCTCGAATGAGAAAGTGATGGTAAAATTATGTTTCAATGTCATCCATGTTTTATTTCCTTCGCACAATTCCTGATTTGTATACCAGTTCACTGGTATGCCCTCTAAAGTGTGAATGAAGTGGTGAGGCCATTCCTTTGGTGGTGTCATTTTCCACAATGTTTTTCACTCCTCCAAGTGTTTCACTGGTGTCCTTATTCCTTCATATCTCTGATGTTTTTTGTTTGTTTGTTCTGCATCGAAACTTATGTGCAGTAACCGCTTAGATTGGAACCAGTTTGTGATAGTCTCCTTGTGTGCACCCCACCATCTTGCGGGTGTGGCCTTGAGTGATAAATCCAGTGCTAGTAGCCTCTGGTTCTCTAATACTTCATCTTCATATTGTGTCAATAATGTTTCCAAATCATTTAGTCTGTGGAAACTGGGTGTTTCTTTGATTTCTATGCCCATCCACCATACTGCGCGGTCTATTCTTGCACATCTTCTCATGGATACTTTGTGTAGTCTCTGTTGTCAGTTTTCTAACCCGGTGTTTGAATCTGTTGTGCATGAAGTAATGCTCCACCAACGGAGTACCCCGTCTACAATTGGGTTTACGTAATACTCATTGCACACAGTTATTATGTACAACTAGACAATCTCCTCTAAGTGCAGGAAAGTGGGTTCTACAAACCTTTCCCCTTCTGATAGATCTAGTGGTGCTATGATCCTGTAGTCTATGGATTCAAATTTCATTTTCCTTGTCTTCAAGTTAATTATGGTTTGGTTTCCAAACACCCAATCCAGTCCGAGTAGTTTCGGGTATGGTGTTGTGCCATCTACTATTTTGATGACTTCAAAGTCTTCTTTAGTGCGCACTCCATCAAGATATATTGTTACACCTTTCAGTATCCATATCGGTAGGACCCTATGTTGGTTTCTAGTTTTAATTGGAAATTTGAGTATCCCAATGTTGGCTCTCCCATGCATTGCTAGGTTTTCTTGGGTATCACATTCACTTCGGAACCTAGGTCTAGTATGATGTCTCCCATATTGAAATCCCCAATGTTAGCATTCAGTATAAATTCCCTACTTGTTCTTCTTCTTGTGTGTAGATGATTGATAGTTTTGTTCCATCTCATTGCTACATTTCTCTAGCATGTTTTGTAATATTTTCAAAGATGAAGGATCACTTAACATTTTTATTCATGATTCCAAAAAGTCTTTGATAGTATGATCCAATGATGGAAGCATTTTGTATTCTAGGGCTTCATGAACTGGTTGCGCAGTGGAAGGCAACGTTGTGTCCACCTTTTGAAATTCTTGTCTGGATTCCTTAAAAGTCTCCTTTTCTTTGGGCACGTCGAACTTCTTTCTTGGTTTGATGTTCTTCTTTACCCATTGGTTCTGTGTAGGTTCCTGTCGGACTACGTCATTTCCTATCTTCTTTCATCCACGACTGACTATATTGATGCTTCATCCATCCTCCCTTGCTTCGGCTGAAATCCATTGAGCACTCTGGTTGTTCTGGTTCCTCTTTTCCTAGATCTTTACTCATAGCGTCGGACATTCCTCTGTCTCGTGATTCGATGTGTGACAATACATACAAGTCATTGGCAGCAGTGGGCATTGCATAATGTCCCGGTTACTGATAGTTTTGACATGTGACTGATCCTCTGCCATGTCCGAAACCTCCTCTGGCTTGTCCTCCTCTTCGATAGCCTGCTCGGTCCCCTCTTGGTGCATTTTACTGTGCTGCCTGATTGTACTGTGCGGTATTATACTGGGGTTGCGTCGGGTTGTACTATGGCTATGCCTTATTGTATGGTCTCTACGCAGTATTTTACTGCTACTGCACATAGTTGTATGGAGCTGGGGCTTGATTGAACTGTGGCATTTCTTGCCTAGTAGCCATTTCGGCCTGTACCCTATATGTGTCTAATGTTCTTTCCTACATCAGCTCCATAGTTCTACAATCTTTGTCATCATGGCCCACTGGCTTACAGAAGGTGCAATAAGAATTCTTTGGAATTGTCTAGTACTTCTGCATCATCATGCAGTGATAAGGGTCGTGACCTGGTTTCTTGCATATTTCGCACCATAATCCTCCCTGTGGTAGCGGGTTTGGCATGCATGTTTCCATATATTGTGCGAATGTTAGACATTTGTTCTTGTGTTGTCCTTCTATCTTGCATGTGGTGCACCAAATAGATTCTCGTTTGTCCTTGTTCTTATTCTTGTTCAACTGAAATTTTAGGTTATTAAAATCCTCCTTCAATTATTCAATAGTTGGGTTCGTTTGTTGGTACTTGTTCTCTTCTAGCTACAAGGTTGCCTGTAGAGCCTCGGCCTACATCTGAAACTTCTGTTGTCATAAGGGATATTTTAGGTGTGGGCATAATGAGTTGACAAACAGGTGTCGGTACTGCATCTCGGTCATCAGGTATTTTAACTTCCCCTTCAGTCGCTTGAATCTCTGGTCAATCTCACATACAGACTCTTCTAGTTTTTTTCTTATCTCAATCATCTCGTTCATGTACTGATCCTATGAGCTCAACTTCTGGAACTCATTAATCAGTAGCTTCTTAATGTCTGCCAATGTCCTTGTCATCCCAAGGGAACTGTTTGTGTCTAGGCTCATGTACCAGTCTAGTGCGTGGTCTCTTAGCATGATCACTAGCTGCGCAAGTTTGGTATCTTCATCAGTGATCTGTTTTGCCTCCCAGAACTTTGCACAAATGAACAAATGCTTCTGAGGGTATTCTGCTACTTCTCATCGAAATTCTGGTAATCTGATAGTGGGCTTGTGTCCTGCCATTCTAAATATTGAACTGCTACCTCCGCCGCGTGGTGTAGATACTTGACTAGTACTGCCTGAACTAGATCCTCCATTTGTTGCTCCTGCGGTAGATGTACTTCTCGCTGTCGGACTTCCTCCAAACTTTGGTTGTCTAAATGGTGGTGTTATCTTTGGTTTATTGATCTCACATGGGTTTATGGGTTCCACACTAACATTAATATCGAAAGGATGGTTGCCTTCTCTTCCTATTCTTGGGTCTCTTGGTTTACTCTCATAGGTTGCGTGCAGGATTTCCTCAATCTGCTCCACAGCCCAAAGATCCTCTACCTCTTCCTCATCGCTTGCCAAGACCTCCCTTGTGGCTACATCTCTCTTCTTGGTATTCACCTTATATTGGTAGGGTACTCTGCTATGCATCGTTCCTGATGACGTCAAGATCCACTTAAGCTCGTCATCATCCATCAAGATCGGGTCCAAGATTTCCTCCTCCTTCTTTCCTTTATCCTCACCTTCTTCCATTTCTCCTCTCTCTGTCAGTGCTTCGCCCCTTCCCCCATGCACGTAGGGAAGTCTAGTTGTTTGATTCCATTGTCATTACCCCTTTGTTGTATAGCAGTATTTTAATAAAAATATACAGTGATCGAATGTTCCTTCTATGAGGTCCGCGTAGAAATTCCTACTCTGTTGCGCTGTATGACTTCGTTGTGTCGACTGCAAACTCTGTGATGAAGCTTGCCACAATACTGTCAAGTGAAAAATTGACTGCGCGAGTGAATTTGTTGTTCACTTGCTATAACTTCTCAACCTGTACTAGGGTCCAATCTAGCTATCGAATCAGGTTCGTCGTGTGGTTATCTTTCAACCTTAGTATCCACTCCTGCAGTAGGTGGGGAAAATCACAGAAAAAGACTTCATGTAAATCCGTAAGCACGTATTTATACAGATATTTGTGAGGTGTGATGTTAGGGTTTCTATTATCTTTCTAGGCAAACTCTAGCTCTTTAGTTCTCAACCAGCCTTCGATTTCTTCTTTCGTGGGGTTCCACAGTCTGAACATTACCTTCTAATGGCTCAGTGGTATTCTAGTTTCATTCATTATGTTCTCATGTATTATATCTCATCTACTCAGTCCTCTTTTGTTCTTCTTAACATGGAAATGGAACCATTTGTGGGTTTAATGAACGACTCTTCCCTACTACCTGCATTGTTGACCCAAGATTCATATCTTTAGGGCACCAACAACCCTAAAATTATCGGCCCATCTGGTAAACCAAAAGGCAACACAATACACAGAATGCACTGCGCAGTCTCACCCAAGATAGCTTTAAATGGGTGGTTGTAAGAATCAGGTGTTTACAACCTAGGATTGAGTGAGAGATATGGAATCTATATTCTAAACCATTTATTATAACTTGTGTTGCAAACTACTATTATTCACTTTTATATTTTGACCTCCGTGGCATCTTTTCTTGTTATCCCAACAACAATTAACCAAGAAATATAACAACTCATTCATTCATTACACACAACATTTAACTACTAAAAGTATGACAAAGATATGCATGCATTCATCAAATTACACAAGTATTACCGTGGTTCACCCCCTCCTGGGCTATGTCCACAAAGATTTGTCTCTTGGCTCTCTTATTATGGTAGTTTTGTAATTCTCACGCCACGCGCTTACAACTTTCCTCAGATGGGTAAGATCTATATGAGGCGAATTAGATCACACTAGGCTCCTTAGCCTGCGATCTAATCCTCAAGATCTACCTAGGCTCCTTAGCATGGGATTGTGCCATTAGATCTAAATGAAGGTGACAGAGACAACAAGCACATGAATTAGGATGCACAGAGATCAGTTATTGAAAATATCTACCAGATCATGGGGCATGGGGAAGATTATATCATTCCCATAGTGGATGGGGAACTGAGTTGAAGAAGTGTGAAGTCCTATGATATTGATTCAGAGAATTCCATGGAGAGGTGGCAGCATAATTTGTATGAGGTCTCTACATGGATATGTGCACAAATAATGAAAGTAATAAGATGGATTCACTCCAAATTATGTGATGCCCCTAGGTTTGATGGGATGGGGCTGATAGAATCATTTTTAGTAGAGATGAAAAAAATCGTTGCAGAATATCAAAGGGTTTATTCCATGGATTTCTTAGTGCGAGGAACACCTCCGCATTGGTGGATGACACACCACACAAATATACAGAACTGTGTGCAGGTGGTTGAATTTATAAAGGTCAGATTCCATCCCAATTCTAACTTTGAACTGGCCAATCAATATGAGGGTTGTGAATATCCCTAGGAGCACATTCGTTATTGCAAACGATGATTTAAAACCAACAATATCCATTGTACCCAAGGGGTCCACCGATTCATCCATACAATGGATATGGTTCCAAGGAGTTGGTACATTTAGGAGGAACTCAAGAGGCAAATAGTATATTAGGTGCATGTAAGTTCAATTTTTTTTCATTATTCAACTTCACGGTTGAATCTCCTACCTAGAAGGAGGCACTCCTATGGATTAAAAACTTCATCTTCCACCATAAAATAAAGGAGGCCACACTGAAGGTTGTCTTCTCATATCATTAGCCAGTGGTAAAATTAAAAGAGGTCGTGCATTGTTGGAAAGTTGAAGTTGATGATATTGATGAAGATGATCCAAGAGGAATACATATCAAGGAAACCAAGGGTGACCGTGTAGTGGAAGGAAAAATAACAGAGATGGTTGCACCAAACTATGATCATTCGATTAAGATAAATAATCTTAATATTGGCACTAAAGAAGCACAACAAATGACTGTCATCGGAGACTATTGGGATATGGATATTGTCACCTAGGTTGTAGATCTGCTAAAGGAATATGAGGATTTGTTCCCTTGGATATTATTGAAGATGAAGGGGATCATATGTTCCCTTGGGCCCATGAAAATTCATCTCAAGCCAGATGATAAACCTATTAAGAGAAGTCCCTACCTCTTGAACCCAAAATACAAGGAAAAAGTGTGTAACTAGTTGGATTAGATGCTAGATGTCAAGATCATTGTTCCCATGAAGGACTCGGATTGATTTATTCCAATGGTGGTGCAACCAAAGAAAACATGAAAAATTCAAATTTGTGTTGACTTGTGAAGCCTTAATGTTTCCTGCGTGCACAATTCGGTACCTACTCCTTTTCTCGATGAGGTTCTGGAGAATGTTGGAGGATGGGAGGCCTATTCCTTTATAGATGGATTTTTCAGGATATCACCAAGTTCACATCATTGAGGAAGATCAATCCAAGACCACATTTGTGAAGGAATGGGGATACTTTGCTTATAAAGTGATATCTTTTGGGATATAAAATACACTCGCGGTATTTTCCAGGATAGTAGTCTCAACATTCAAAGAATTTATCCAAAAATTCCTTGAGGCCTACTTGGACGACTGGACTTTATTCAACTTGTTAAAAGAGCACATGCAAGCCCTTTGCTTGTTGTTGGATAGATGTCGTGAGCTCCAGATTTCACTAAATATGAAGAAGTGCATATTTTGTACACTATTTGGGACACTCTTGGGGAATGTCATTTGCAAGGATGGATTGTTAGTAGAAAAAGAAAAAATTGTTTTCATACTAGATATGGTGGCCCCCACTTTGGTCTAGGAGATGCGCACCACCTTGGTCATATAGGATATTACTAATGATTCATTCAAAGTTATGAAAATATTGTTTCACCAATAGAGATTATACCGCACAAAGATATGAAGTACATCTAAACTCAAGAATTCTAGTAAGCATTAGATACCCTGAAGGAGAAGCTATCCATTGCATCGATTTTGGTCTTCCCCGACTGGTCCAAGATTTTCATGTTCATGTAGATGCTTCATCCATTGTGTTGGGAGATATTCTTGCATAGTGAGGAGAAGGGAACATTAATCATCCAATTTACTTTTCCAATCACATACTGTCCAATTTGAAAATAACTATACAATGACTGCGCATGAGGGCCTAGCTATATTATATGCCTTGCAGAAATTTTGACACTATTTGCTAGGAACCCCTTTTAAATTCTTTACTAAACATTCAACACTCAATTTTTTGGTCAAGAAGACAGTGTTGGGGGGGGGGGAATATTTCATTGTTTGTTCCTCTTCCAACAATTCAAGTTTGAGGTAGTTTTGAAACCCAGAAGATATAATGTCAGACTAGATCATCTGTCAAGGATTAAATCTAGAGAAGTTGGTAGGAGCCTCGATGATGAACTCCCCGATGTGAAATTGTTTTGAGTAGAGGCAGTTCTTGATCAACTAGCTAAGATAATTGAATTTATCACTTCAGGACAGGCCCCGATAGGGTATACTCAGGCACAACATCTCCAACTGGTCACCCACAGTCCTAACTATTAGTTGATTGTTGGACAATTATACAAAATGGGGATTGATGGCATCCTGCACAAAGGTGTCTTAGAGAATGAATGAGACACAATATTTTAGGAAGCAAATGAGGGTATTGTAGGAGGTCACAACGTTAGTAAGGATATGATGTGTAAGGTCCTAGGTGCGGGGCTATTGTGGTACTCATTTTTCACATATGCCAAGGAGTATTGTAAGTGGTGTGACATATGTCGGGGCATCAAGAATCCTTGTTGAAGAGATGGACTACCTTTGTTTCCCATTACATCCTTGGAGTTGTTTGATGATTGGGCCATTGATTTTGTGGGTCCCATTACTCCTCCCATGCGTAGGATGGGTGCGCACTATATCATTACAACCATAGAATATTTGCCTAGATGGATCAAAGTTGCGTCGGTCAAGGATTATATTGCATAAACAATGGCACAGTTTATCTTCGAGAATGTGATTACCAAGTTTAGGTGCCCAAGGGTCTTGATGAGTGATTAGGGCTCACACTTTTTGAACAAGACCATCTAGGAACTCACTCAGGAATTCATGATCCACCAACAAAAGAGCACCCCCTATCATCAGCAAGATAATGGTACGGTTGAAACTTCCAATAAGATTTTAGAGCATGCTTTGACTTTTTTTTGTAATGTGCAACATGACGACTGGGACCAGTGGATCCCCGCAGTTCTGTGGGCATATCGAACAAATTGTAAATGGTTGACAAAGCATACCCCCTTTAGGTTGGTTAACAAAGCATAACCCCCCCCCCCCCCCCCCCCCCCCC
>ML784608.1:144164-154543 GCA_009831015.1 Picea engelmannii
AAAGTTTTAATGGTTTTTTTATTAATAGTTTTTAAAATAAATAAATAAATTTAAATCATTGTTTTTAAAGAAAATTTTAATTTTTTTTCATTTATTTTTAGCTTCTTTTGTTTTTTCAATTTTTTTTTTTTTAATTGGTTTTTCAATATTTTTTTAAATGTGTTTTTTTCTTCATTTAAAAAAAAAATTGCCAAGACTTTTTACTTTCTCTTTATTTTCTTTTTAATGTAAATTTTAAAAGAAAATTACAAAATAAAATTTTCAAGTGATGATTTAGGATTCAAATTTGGGTTTTTTTCTTTGCATATGGATACGTTGTCAAGGCCACAATTTCAATTAGGTCATAATTAGCTATAATTTTAACGTTTTGAAAAAAACATTTTGTTTTATGACTATTATTTTTCTATTTAGGTGTTGATTTTAAGGTTTTTTGAGCTACTGTGTGAGTTTTGAGGTCCATGGTTGAAAAATGTTGTAATTTTGACCGCATTTGAAAAAATGTTTCTACCAATAGCACCACTTTTTGATTTGGAGGTTGATTTTCATGTTTTTTTGGCAAAAATATGGGTTTTTTGGGCTAGAGTTCTCGTTTTGAGGTCACGATTCTCATTAAGTCGATAACTTTGTTCATTATCAACTATCTTATGGGAATCAACAATGTGTCTGAACTTATTCTCCTGTCGTCCACATCGGTCGACCCTTTCCCAATATCGACATGCATTTATGGCCATCACCCACTCTATATATACATGTCCCCACTTATAGTTCCATCAAAGAGATCCTCCATGCCTCATTATCTCATTTCCCTTTTAGTTGTTGAGTGAGTGGTTCCCATCATGCTTTCAATAGTACTTCCAATATCAGCCTAAATTCTAGTCTTCCAGCCAAGTTTCTCTTCCATGTCCAGTTTTAGTGGACAATCAGGGGCATGTAACTCTCAGTCCAGGCAGGTAGCTGAGGATCTAACAATCCAGTTCTCTTGGTGGTTGACAATTAGAACAAAATTTTTGGGCAAGGGTCCCATCCTCTTGTTTGCCAACAACATACATCCTACCACATATTCTCTGATCTGGGAGTTAGTGTGCTTGTCACCATGGATAATCACCTTTGTTGAAGCGAGTATCCCAATGTTGATGGTTACCCTCTCCATCGGGTTTGGAAGTCTACATATTCCACCCTATACACCTAGATCAACAATATAGGATCATGACGATGGTCTCCATCGATGGAGCATTCCATCGAGATCTACTTCTTGTAGGTCCTCGAGTAATAAGGTCAAGTTCTAGCTATAGAGCTTAGTCTAGTTTGAGGGTAGTTTTTTGGATGGTGTTGATCCAGATTTATAAATGGAACGAAATGAAATATAGAGTTATAACAAAAACACAAAGATACAATGAAACATGAATTTTATTAATAAACGAAATGGGATGAACTGTTAAAATGCAGAATGAAACAAACTCACTCAAATGCTGGTAGCTTATCTATGAGAAGAGATGTGATGACTACGTACATTTTTCGGAGTGCATTACAATCAGGCCAAAAGGCCTTTTTATCATAAAGAATCAATGAGGAAACCCTAAAAATCCAAAAACCTAACCCTAGGAGATGAAATGCCAAAAGGCTTGTGGGACCCAATGGGGTTAGTTGGTATGCGAACTTCCCAGGGTCATAACTTTTTTCATATGATCTATGTTTGGCACGCTTGATAGATCGTTGGAAATTTATAGCCGAGAAGTACACATTCTAGTCGGATGGGTGTCATCGCGCCCAGAAAATATTAAGTTCAGGACCCGAAAAAAGTGTAGAAAAAATAGCAAAATAGAAAATTGTGCTTTGAGACAGTGGAATAGGTGGGTGGCCACGGATATCCACCTGGATTAGGTGCGCTTCAAATATATATCTCACTCAACACTCCATAAATCCTTGAAAACAATGAGCTCAAGAGTCTGGACAAATGAATCCCAAAGCCACCGCATACATTGAGAACTGCTCGACTCATTCCAAGACTTATGTCCAGATACAACTACAGCCTTGACATATTATTTTCTCTTAATCAAAACTTATAATAACCACAACTTGGTTTGATGCTTTAGCCATAAAATGTTGATGGTTTACTCTTACTCAAATTTTGTACCAGAGTCACACCATAAGCAAGGCCATTGGATCAAGGATGAGCCAAGTAATAGTGTTGGGGACTTGTTTGTTGGCACCCATTTGTTTGGGTTAATATTTCAGGTGTGCACAAATGAAGTTGTGCATAATCATTCCAAGTTTTTCGCGCATCCAAGCAGATGCACAATGGGTGTGCATCGGACCAAGTTTTGAGATTGTGCATCAAATTTGAGATCTACCAAGTGTGCGTTGGCCCGTGTTTTGTCAGTTGTGCTAGAAATCAAGAAGACGCAAGCCAGAATCAAGAAAGGAAACTTCAGGAAATATCCCTCAAGCTAGAATCAAGAAAGGAAACATCATGAAATATCCCTGAATGTTTACTTCCAACAACATAAGGGAACATGGAACAACTAGAGGATGATATGGCCAAGCAGTTAGGATTGCCTCGATTCTAGAAAGGCTACATAGATTGTAGGCAGGTGCCAAAAGCGTGCAAGGCATTTTGTCAGTAGGGCAAGTGGAGAAAAGATGAAAGGGACAAACCTTCAAAGAAGAGATGGATATAAAATGAAGCAAGGAAGCCAAAGACAAGGTTGGCATTGGTTGTAATTGATTCATCAAGTCACAGTTGTTGTCCGGTGTAGAAGATCTTTCTTCAAGTCTCTGTAGCATTTTAATGTCTGCAATCATATGTCCATTGTACGTGGTGAACATTATTGTATATATGGAAGCTTATCCAAAGAGACATAGACTATGTTGTTGTCATATATGATTTTCTTAATGTACGCCTACGTTGTGATGGAATGAAAATGATAACAAAGTTGCAGTGATTATGATATACCCTGTGTTATTTCTATGGTATTTGGATATGTGTGTGTATTTGTTAGGTACTAGATCTATTATAATAGCTGAAAAGAGAAATATTGAAGTGAATAACAACAGAACAACAATAGGAAACTGAAACACTATAGATAATAACAACGAAACAACAAATTATATGGAACCATAACACCAAAATAATACCTTTATTGATAGGAAACAATTTTCACTTTCCTCTTCGAGGGAGAAACCTCCAGTAGAGCAGAGCTCTATTAAAATAATTCTCAAGACAAGGACTTCTCTTGCCTCCTACTCTTATTTATACTAATTCTATATACTAAAGAACATTCTAGAGTAAGATCTTTCTAGAAGCAGAAGCTTCTATTAGGTCTCCTTACATTGACTTGTTCTCATTTATTAAATAGGCATTATTAACTAATGTAGGCCTTTATTAAATGGAAAATATATTACTCTACCTACGTGAGGGGTTAGGGAGGTTAGATCCATGGATGCATTGTTTTACTTATTAGTAGCAGTAAGTTGTCAGCTATGGAATGTATGAATGTCAACCTAGATGGATTTTTGTGTGTTTAGTCCTTCATCCCTGACACAAGACCATATGGTCTCTATGATCCTCATTGTGTCTTGGGTGAGACCTTGTTCAACCTTTGTTGAGGATTGATATGTCAATGCTTTGGGTTTTTTGTTGGTCAACTCTAGATGAGCCCTAGGTATAAACTCCCCAGCGTTAAGAAGGACACGTGCAAGCATGAAATGACCCAACAAATGGTTTTGTTTCCAGGACCTAAAAGTATTGTATTGAATGATGAAGGAAATAAATGAGATGGTATCCATACTAGGAGGAAATTCAAGAATAGTTAAATACAAAGGAACATGAGTTTTCCCAGTGAAAAAATCAAGGCTTGAGAGTGAATGTGAAGAGATGGAAAGCTAAGTATATTTACACTAATATGCATGAGACTTTCTTTGAGAAATTTCCTTGTTTGTTGTATGAATGGTTGAAAAGGAAAATTGCTACCAGTTTTGCTTTGTGGCCTTTAGAACTAGTGGTTTGGGATCGATTTGCGCTTGATAGACTGAAGGCATTAGACAATAAGTGGACTTAGGCCATTCATTTTTGGTTTTATCAAGTAGATGGATATATTATTGAATTTGTTGTGGAGTACACCGATTGTTTTAGCGAGGATGAAAGAAAGTTCATGTAAGGTATGAGGAAATGAATGCTATAAGAGATTCCACTCTGTATCAAGATGTTGTTCATGGAGAGAGGATTGATGCACATGCATCTCGACATAATGGCTGAGTAAAATCCCCTATCATTGGGGGGGTGATCCAGATTTATGAGAAAAACGAAATGAAAAAGAAGATCTATAATATTAACACATAGATAAAGTGAGTAATAATATAGATACAATAAAACTTGACTTCTATTAAATGAGAAATATGTTGAAACTGTAGAAATGCAGACTAAAACAAGCTTGCTAGAATGGTGGCAGCTTATCTCTAAGAAGAGATGTGACGACTACGTTCATTCGCAAGAAGAATATGACTACAATGAGGCTCCAAAGTCCTTTTTACATCAAACATGAGTGTCAAAACCTTAGACATCCAAAAACCTAAACCTAGGAGATGAAGCACCAAACGTCATGTCAGCCCTGTTGGGGTGAGTTGGTACATCAACTTCCCAGGGTCGTAAGTTTTGCATACGAACTTCATTTTAGGCGCACAATATCCCATTGGAAAGTTCTATCTGAGGACTACACATTATGTTGTCACACTTTGACTCCATCAATAGTGCGACTATGGCGGGCCCAAAAAATGTTGTTTAAGGCCTCAAAATGGCCCCAAAAGTTTAGGACCCGAAAATCTAGAAAAAAAATACCAAGATAAAAAACGTAACTACCAAGATGAAAGTTGTATGTGAGCCAGATGGAAGAGGTGGGTGGCCACCAATATCCACCTATATCAATCCTCACTCCTTAGGAAGCAATGGTCTCCATTGCATTCATTTCCCCCATAAGATGAGGAAAATTCTGTTGAATTTGGCACTGGGTGAGCCACTTTCCTTGGTGCAGGAGTTTCCTCTCTTTGACAACCTGATAAATATGAAGCTTATGTTGGTGAGTTCCATTGACCTATGTGTCCACGATATGATCAGTGGATGCATGTTCCATGCATTCAAGGTTGGGCTCTTTCGGTGTCAACTTTTCTTCTATCTCTTAGGTGTCTGACAAGGGTGGAAAGTATGGTTGAAGGAGGTCCACATTAAACATTGGGTGCAAGCCAAGGAAGGGGGTAATGTTGATCTCAAAAGAATTTTCACCCATAGCCTTGGTGATGGTGTAAGTTCTATAACGGAGTGGACAAAGATTTTGATGGGGTCCTGTAAGGTGTTCTTTCTGTAAGTACAACCAAACTTTATCTCCCACCTGAAACTTGTGTGGCACCCAGTGTTGATCATGGTGTTTCTTGTACTTGGCATTGGACTTCTGTAAAATATCCTGAACCTATTGCAGGATGTGTTGGATTCGTTTAATGAACCAGGTGGATTTGTTGGCTTCTATTTGTGCATGGGATGATTCTTCCTGTGTGGATGCAAGGGGTAGTGCAGCATCCATGGGTCCCAATGGTTGAAAGCCCATCCCCACTTGAAATTTCTTGTGGTTGGTTGAGATATGCATGGCTATGTTGTAACTATGTTGAAAATAGGGAAGACTCTCATCCCATGTGCGCAGATGCTTGAAATTGTACATGTGAAAAATATGCATGATCATCCTACTGACGAACTCGGTTTGGCCATTGGTTTGGGGGTGGAAGGCCATGGATTTGGTGAGCTTGGTGTCCATCCATGACAAGAGGCTCAACCAGAATGTGCTGAGGAACCGACTGTCCCAATCAGAGATGATGGTTTGTGGTATCCCAAAATGTACCCACACTTGTTCTAAGAAGAGATTAGAAGTGGCCTATGTTGTTATGCTCTTCTTGCAGGCAACCAAAACCACCATTTGGGAAAACACAATCATTTCCCTACTTGGTTAAAGGAAGGCTTGACATGTAGTCCATCAGGATGGATTCCCAGGGCCTATCAGGAGTAGGTAGAGGGGTGTAAATTCCTTGTTTCTTAATGGTCATTTTGGCAGTGTCATAGGTCGAGAAGGACCTGATATACTTGTTGACATCATGTCGTACTTTTGGCCAATAAAAATGTTTTTGCAACACTGGCACTGTATTCTCTACACCAAAGTGTCCTGCCACCCAACTGTAATGAGCTTCCCAAATCAGCTTCGCTCACTCACTTGATGGAACAAAAATATGTCCAGATGGAACAACAACCCATCCTGCATATGGAAATTAATGACAATTGTGTTTGTGCCCAACATCTGGTAGGTAGTGACAAAGTCAATATCTCTCTCGTAGATTTGGGGACATATTGATGGCCACGAGAGTGTAGCACCGTGGTTAGTGCACCAACTAGAGGTCGGTTGAGGAAGTCAATGATGCGGTTCATGCTCCATGTATTATACTTGAAGTTGAGATGGAACTACTGCAAGTATGTGGACCATTTCGGATGGCAGTCATTATATAATTTACTTTATGTATGCATAAAATGCAGAGGCTTATGATCAATGTGGATGATTGTCTCCTTCCCAAGAATGTAATTCTTCCACTGGCGGCAGGCTTGTATAATGGAGTACATTTCTTTGTCATAAGTGGGGTACTTACGAACAATATCTAATAGTGTATCACTATGATAGGCAACGGGATGCCAATGTGAAGTGACAACTGTGCCCACAACATAGTCTAAAGCATCTGTCTCAATATAAAAAGGTTGTTGTAGTTTGGGTAATGAGAGCACTGAGGTTGAGCACAAGTGTTGCTTCAAATCATCAAACTCTTTCTATTGCAAATATCCCCACACAAAATTTTCCTTGCCACCGCCCCTGGTCACTTTGCTAAGGGCCCATGTAATGTGGGAGAATACCAACACGAACCTGTGATAGAAATTGGCAAGGCCTAAGAAGCTCTGAATCTCAGTGAGTGTGGTCAGGGCTGGCCATTCACGAATGACCTAGATCTTGGCTGGATCGACATGCACCCCATGCTCATCAATAATGTAGCCTAGGTACTGGACCCTGTTCATGTTGAAGGAACATTTTTTGAAATTTTCATATAGCTTATGTTGTCACAGAGTGTGCAGAACCTATTGAATGTGTTGTAAGTGTTCCACCCAATTCTGGTTGAAGATGAAGATGTCATCTAAATAAACCACCACAAAAGAATGAATTGGTAAAAGGCCGCAAGATATCTTCCATCATCCTCACGAAAGTTGTGGGGGCATTTTCAAGCCAAAGGGCATGACCAACCATTCAAAAATACCTTCTTTGGACTTGAAGGCAGTCTTCCATACATCAGTCTACTCCATTGGGACTTGGTGGTAGACAGAGTTGATATCAATCTTACTGAAGTATTTTTCACCCTTTATTTGGTCAAGGAGATAGTCAATTCGGGGAATTGGGTATCGATCCCTGACTGTGATTTTATTTAGTGCCCAATAATCAATGTAGAGTTTCCATTACCCATCTTTCTTCTTCACAAGTGTGATTGGTCTTCCACAAGGTGATGATCTTGGGAAGATGTGCCCATTTTTTAGTAGCTCTTGGATCTAGAACTTGATTTCCTAATTTTATGACAGAGAGAAGAAATAGACTGGACCATTGGGTAGCGGTGCATTGGGGGTCTTATAGATTGAGTGCTTGACCTGACAATGCAGAGGTACCCTAGTGGGTGAGGAGAAGATACCTTTGCATTCCTCCATGAATTTATCCACTTTCTTCTGCTACGTAGAGAGACCTATCGTGAAGGCCATGGATGTGGTTGTAACCTTCCACTCACTTTGAGCATGAATCATGAAGAAGAGAAACTTCTCTATCTGAGAGATGACCTTCCTGCATTGCTTGGCAGGGATCAAGGAAATGGAAATAGATGGGACTACCTCTGGTATCATGTATAATTTCTTGTCCAAAGTAATAATAACACTACGAGGCCTAGACTCATATACCACATGACGTTTCCATAAATAAGGTTGGCCCAAAAGAACATCACAAACTTCAAGGGGGGAGACATCATATAATACCTCATATTTGAAGGGCTTGATGTCATAGGTTAGGAAACACTGTTGGCTGATGCGGAGATGGCTCCCTTGGCGGAGCCATCTGATGGTGTACAATTGTGGGTGTGGTGATGTCAGCAGGGCCAACCGCTTGATGACCTATTTTGAGATGAGGTTCTTCTAGCTACCTATATCAACGATGAAGTGCAGGGGATTACCCTTCACCCACATCTGTGAATAAAAACGATGCTCACCTTCCTCTGGTTCATCAGTTTCGTTGGGATGGACCATGGTGGTGGTAGCAATGGTGACACTGGGTTATGCATCAATGAGTTGTATACCTTTTTCTAGTTCCGACTCAAAGTCAGGGCCTACATCTGATTCAGAGGCTTTCACCTCGACCACCAATGACTTCTTTGAGAAACATTCAGTGGTGTTATGCCAGGGGCTCTTATGGAACTCACACCATTTCCTAGTGTCTTTATTTGTCTTCCCATTGTCCTTCTTTGTTTGCAGTTTGGACTGCTTGTATTGAGGTTTTCCATGATTTATCTGCCCTTTGTTTTGTGGGTTGGGGTCACCTTTTCCCTGCTTCTGATGTGAGGGGTTTGCAGACCCAAAATTTTGCATCTTCTGTTTAAGCTTCAACTTGATTTTGACGACATATCGATAGGCTATGCCTAAGGACAAAATGTCTAGAAACTCCATTTATGTCTGGATGTATCTATGCAGGCCACCACAATATTTGAGCATCGGATGTCTCTCAGAGTCTTTTATACCAATCTTAATGTGTAAGATATGGAAGAAATGGGTGAACTCTGGCACTGTTTGGTCCCTTTCTTGCCGTAGTTTGGTCCATCTTGTATATAAGTCATCATAACTTCCAACGAGGTAATGTTTTTCCTCAATAGCATCCCTGAAAGAACCCCAAGTGGGTGAAACTACAAATAATGTAGATCCCTATGTTTCCTTTTTATCACAAGAAGTCTCCCACCAATCTATTTGACCTTCAAATATAGGAATATAAAAATTGATTTGTACCTTGAAGGGGGTGGCACCTCTGCTTGAGGTAGATGCGTCACATGTTGGCAGTTGTTGAAGGATTTGCACAAAGGTATCTGTCATCTCGTTCCTTTGTCGCAAGAGGGATTCCTCAAGAAACATTTTAAATTTATCTCATGCCCCATCGTCTCTCTTTTCTTTCCCCATGGGTGGTCATCAAGTTCGGCGAGGCCGATATTGCAAAGACTCAATTGGTTTAAGTCCCAACTGCTTATACCCTGACCTCATTGGGGACATGAATAGAGAAACAAATGAAGAGCAGACCACTCTGATCCAACTGATCGAGATTTATGAATGGAACAAAATGAAAAAACAGATCTATAATATTAACACAAAGATATAGTGAATAATAACAGAGATACAATAAAAAATGACTTCTATTAAATGATAAATATGATGAAAGTGTAAAAATGTAGACTGAAACAAACTTGCTAGAATGGTGGCAGCTTATCTCTGAGAAGCGATGTGATGACTACGCTCATTCACAATAATAATATGAGTACAATGAGGCTCCAAAGGAATTTTTACATCAAACATGAATTCCAAAACCCTAGACATCCAAAAACCTAACCCTAGGAGATGAAGCACAAAAAGTCATGTGGGCCCCATTGCGGTAAGTTGGTACATAAAATTCCTTTTGCATACGATATCCATTTTAGGAACATGATAGCCCATTGGAATGGTCTATCAAAGGACTAGACATTATGCCATAAAAATCTAACTTTATTTATAGTTTCATTGTAGAGGTCCCAAAAAATGTTGTTTAGGGCCTCAAAACAACCCTAGAAGTTTAGGACCTGAAAAGATAGAAAACAACTGCCAAGATGAAAATTGTATGTGATCCATATGGAAGAGGTGGGTTGCCACTGATATCCACCTAGATCGGGCGGGGTTTCAAATATGGGGGAAAATGAGAGAGGATATGGATCCGTTGAGTTGGATCCAAAGCTTTTGGGGATGAGGTGAGGCATGGGATGGACCCAGAGGAAAAGAAGAGAAAAAGAGATGAGAGATATGCAAGAAGATTTGAGTTAAGAAGGAAAGTTGAATAGAGGAGTGGAATTAAGTTAGCCAGGGGTGCGAAATGAGGTTTTAGGCCCAGGATGAAGAGAAAAGAAACCGCATCAGGAGGTAATCCAGAATAGTGTGTCGTGTGAGTCATCCCAAGGGCCTAGGTGATGAATTATGATCCCCTTGGCTATTGCGGAGTATCAAAACCTTTGAGGAAGATGAGGTACAAAGTAGAGGTGTAGGA
>ML784608.1:166082-192723 GCA_009831015.1 Picea engelmannii
GACAAAAAGCTTTGGGTCAGTTAACTGGAACTCCCGGCCATGCATGGCCGAGAGTTCGTCTAAAACCCTAGCTCCTTCTAGCCTATAAAAGGAGGGGTAGGGGTACTATTCAAAGGAGGAAAAATCATAGCAAAGAAACTCTGTCAAAATTGCCAAGTCCATTATTGTCCCAACCCTTTATCCTTTCCTCAAGCTTTAGGAGAATTCAAGCAAAGCAGTTGGAGGACAAAGAAGAGGAGGAGCCCAGGATCAGGATCGAGGAACGGTGGCCAGTCTCGGAAATCATTGTAAGTTGATTCATATTGAGATTAATGAAAAAGATACTTTTCCCGTCCCGAATACATGAGTCTTATCTATGTTATTTGATTTATGTTTAATCTCTAACCCTCTAGTAGATCAGTAGCATGCATGCGTAGTTTTGTCTTGATTGCAGGAAAGCTTTTTGGAAGGAGCAGCAGCAGCAAAGGGATAAAATCTCAACGGAGGATCTACTTCAACCGTCGATAAAAAGGTTAGTTGATTCTCCTCATGTTTTCCTGAGAAAAGGGGTTTTAGATTTGGGTAGAAGGTTAAAAGTAAGCTTAAGAAGGGTCATTATCTGCATGCAAGCTTAAATCCCTAGCTTGCTAGTCCGTAGGATAGAATAACCCCACAACAGGTATGGATGAGTCTGATTTATGGATGAGGCTAAAAGTGGGTTTCCTAAGTGAGATTTTAGGATGAGATCTCACCCATTGATTAGATTTGGCTAGATCTAATCTAGGCCATTGATCTTTTAGGGTTGGCTCAAAGAGGCTAAAGAGAGGGTAAAGGTATTTTTTGAGACTCATTCTTCACTTGTGAGTTTTGGAGAAGAGAAGGAGGGTGCATTTCTTGAGAAGAAGGAGGGCACACTTCATGAGGGTTTGATAAAAACCCTTGATATCTTGAGGAGAGGCTCTTGGTTGGTTTGATCTTGCATGGAGATTATTTCCATGGATCCCTAGCTTCCATTTCTGAGAGGGAGCATTTTCATGGAGGAGGGGCACATCTAAGAGTGGAGGGCACATTTATTATCCTTCATATGCTCATCAGATGAGGAGGACTTGTCAGATTGAGATGAGGTCCGATGCATAGGTAGAGGAGAGCTTGGGCACTTGTTTATGTGGAGAGAGACATTCAGTTTATGGCTCTGTTTATTTATGGTGATCATTTCTACTAGGAGGAGGGTGCACATGTTGAGAGGACAGGCAACTACATGGTAGAAGATATTCTTGGAGGATTCAAGCTCAGAAAATTTTAGTGGAGAGGCAGCATAGGAGAGCACATTCATGTGGATGTATTTCTTCATTGGGTTACATATGAGCTAGGACGCTTCAATTCAGTGTAGAGGGCAACAAAGGGAGAGTGCGCACCACAGTTTGGTCACTTCATTCTCTAGTTCTTATGGCAAGGCTTGTGAGGATCCTTCTATGTATACAAGTTCCATTTTATTTCATTACTTGTTGTATCTCTTTCTTTGATCATCACTATATAGACACATATCCCAAACTGGTTTTCCCCCAGGGGGGGGTTTATCCAGGGTCATGTTGACCAAAAATACTTGTGTAAAAAAATGCATGTGTTAGTCTCTTAGATATGTTCATTTTCCACTGTAAATATCTTTAGGTGTATTGTACTTATTTTAGTATGCATGTGCTAACTTCTGGTTACTAAAACTACATGCTAGAGCACCTAAAATTGGAAGTGCAATCGTAACAAATTAGCAAGAAGTTCTTGGACTATTGGCTATCCTAAAACAACAAAAAATACTTTACATAACAGTTGAAACTTAGAGCCTAACTGTGGTCAAAGATAGACCCAATAGGCAAGCTTGATAGGACCTAAAAATCTTCATGGTATCAGAGCTGAGATGGCTGAAATTTTGAGCAGTTGGCACATCATTTTGTTGGCTGTCATATACATCTTCTTGGCAGATTTGTGTGGACAACCATTGACTCATTCAGTGGTTTTTAGAGGGAATATTTTTGTAGAGGACATTTGGGCATTTTTTGGCACTTATGGACAACCTCTTTTCACACCTGCGTGGACAGGAGTGAGGTTGTACTTGACGACCTATTTTCACACCTACTGACTAGGAGTGAGGTCATGGGTTCACTTGCCTCTTTTCACACCTGTGTTGACAGGAGTGAGACAACGTTCCTTTACATTGGGAGCATTAGAGTGAGTGCAATGTGATAGACATGCCAATATCTCAGATGCATGTTGAGGACAGGCTAGCCGGGGCTAGCAATTGGTCACCTTGGAAGGTGAGGATGGTCTTTCTCTTAGAGGACCTCGAGCTATGGAACATAATCGAGGAAGTTTTTCCCCCCATCCCGGTCACTGCACCCATCTTGGTGGCAGAGTTCAGGAAGAGGAACAACAAGGAAAAGAAGATCATTTGTGATGTTGTGAGAGATCACATTATTCCCCACTTGACTAGGAAGACTTGTGCATACGAGATGTGGGCATCTTTGTGCAAGTTGTACGAGAGATATAATGAGAACCAGAAGATGGTTCTTCATGACCAACTCAAGGGAATTCACATGCTCGAGGATCAGATGGTTACTTCATTCCTTTGTAGATACACACAGATTAGAGATGACTTGGCAGTCATTGGAGAGGTTGTGAACCCTAACTCTTTGGTGAGGCAAGTTATGAATAGCTTCACCAAATCGTGGGGTCCATTTGTACAGGGCATTGTTTCTAGGGAGGTCATGCCTACATGGGAGAGGATGTGGGATGACTTCATCCAGGAGGAGATTAGGCTTGTAGTCAAGGCTTCTGGACAACAACAGCAGACAGTTTCTGGTGACGAGAACCTTGTTCTTTGGACAAAGGGAAAGAAGAAGACCGACCCTGGAGGTCAGCAGGGTCCCAAGTTTGGGGCCCCACCACAAGGAGGAGAGATCAGTAGCAGTGGATAGAGGAGAGACATGATAACAATGAGATACTTTGCTTGTGGAGAGATGGGGCACTATGCATGACAGTGTCCCAAGAAGAAGAAGAAGAAGCAGGATGTGTTAGCAGCGACAACAGAGGAGATAGAGTTCAAGTAGAAGTTTGTGAGAGAGTGTGCATTCATAACTACTTTATCTACTAATACACCATCCAACACTATATGGGGAGATAGAGTTGATGAGGATCGCCTGATGCATAGCAGTGATTCAGAGGGAGATCAGACTCAGTGTCCCTGGACATCTTTAGAGTGGGTGACTAGTCCACCTAGTATAGCTACAGTTTCAGAGCAGTCAAGTAGACAGAGAGTTGGTGCTATAGCTTCAGTGCATTAGAGGTTGATGAGGAGGAGCAACAAGGCACCACAGAGGCTTGACCCTCACATATCTTATGAGATGGGTAGATCAGGTTCTGGATCCATTTCAGGTGGAAGTAACTTGGCGAGAGGCCAAGTTCATGACTCTTGGTGAGAGACCAAGAGGGGGAGACTCTTGGTGAGATGCCAAGAGTAGTGACTCTTGGTGAGAGGCCAGGAGTAGGCGGAAATCCTTGGTGGGATACCAAGGTGGAGATCTTCAATGTGATGCCGAGATCTAGGTGATCTTGGATAGATGGAGAGTTAGTGCCATTTATAGATCATACAGATTGAGTAGATTTGTGCCAGAGTCCACTTTCAATGATTAGGGTACAACCATACTCACCGAGCATATGCCAGGAGGAAACCATGTCCACTGTAGGGATGATATTGGTGATAACGAGCACTTTCCTTGGTAAGAGGGAGTGTTGAGATTTGGGTACCTTGAAAAGTGGCCCCTATGTGCTTATGAGTCTCTAAGCACAAAGGGGGAAGACTATTACCATTGTACTTTACTTTATGATTCTAATTTCACTTTGACTTAGGAGTTTTAATTCAAAAGTGAAATATGTCACTTAAGTCATAAAGTGACAATTAATTCACAATGTGGGGGAATTAATAGACATAAAGAAACTAAGGAAAGTGGGTTTCCTTAGTGAGATTTTAGGATGAGATATCACCCATTGATTAGACTTGGCTAGATATAATCTAGTCCATTGATCTTTTAGGGTTGTCTCAAAGAGGCTAAAGAGAGGGTAAAGGTATTTTTGGAGACTCATTCTTCACTTATGAGTTTTGGAGAAGAGAAGGAGGGCACATTTCTTGAGGAAAAGGAGGGCTCACTTCATGAGGGTTTTAGAAAAACCCTTGAGAGATTGAGGAGAGGCTCTTGGTTAGTTTGATCTTGCATGGATAGTATTTCCATGGAGCCATAGATTCCATTTTTGAGAGGGAGCATTTTCATGGAAGAGGGGCACATCTAGGAGAGGAGGGTGCATTTATTATCCTTCATATGCTCATTAGAGGCGGACTTTTCAGATTAATATGAGGTCCGATGCATAGGGAGAGGAGAGTTTGGGTGCTTGTTTCTGTGGAGAGAGACATTCATTTTCTGGCTTTGTTTATTTATGGTGATCATTTCTTCTAGGAGGAGGGCGCACATGTTGAGAGGACTGGCAGCTACCTGGTAGCAGATCTTCTTGGAGGATTCGAGCTCTGACAGTTTCAGTGGAGAGGCAGCACAGGAGAGCACATTCATGTCATGGTATTTCTTCATTGGGTTACATATGAGCTAGCGCGCTTCAGTTCAGTGCAGAGGGCAACAAAGGGAGAGGGCGCACCACAGTTTGGGCACTTCTTTCTTTGGTTCTTGTGGTAAGGCTTATGAGGAGCTTGCTATGTATACAAGTTCCATTTTATTTTAATACTTTTGTGTCTCTTTCTTTGATCATCATTATATAGACACATATCCCAAACTCGTTTTCCCTGGGGGGGGGTTATCCAGGGTCATGTTGACCAAAAATACCTTTGTACAAAAATGAATGTGTTAGTCTCTTAGATATGTTCATTTTCATTTGTAAAGATCTTTAGGTGTGTTTTACTTATTTTAGTATGCATGTGCTAACTTCTGGTTACTAAAACTACATGCTAGAGCACCTAAAATTGGAAGTGCAACCATAACAAATCAACAAGAAGTTCTTGGACTGTTGGTTGTCCTAAAACAACAACAAATACTTTACATAAAATTTGAAAATTAGAGCCTAACTGTGGTCAAAGACAGACCCAATAGGCAAGATTGATAGGACCTGAAAATCTCCACATATGAAGGGGACATAAACAATGAGTTAGTGGTTGAGGATGCATAAAGCTCAGTGATTGAAAATATCTATAAAATCACTGGGCACAGAGAGGATTACATCAATCCCATCACATATAGAGAGATGAGTTGGATAACTATGAATTCCTATGATACTGACTCTGAAGAAGCCATGGAAAGGTGGAAAAACAAGCTATGTGAAGTTTCGACAAGGAGGTGCATGCATATCTTTGTAGAAGTGCGTGAGGAAGAGTTTGGATCCCATCACTACAATGGGTCGGAACCGATGGACACACTTATAGCCTAGATACAACATGTTCCCGAACACCACTAGGTGTGCGCCCTCTATATTGTGTTCATATGAACACTGGTGGGATGCTTGGAAGAGCATCAAGAACCTTATCGAGAATGGGCAGTAGTGGAAGCATCTAGATGGGAAAGATTTAGACAGGGGATAAATATTCATAGATATGCATGCCCTTGTTAAAGGAAATGGATAGCAAAGAAGCGATGCAACACATGCAGTAATTATATGCATGCTTGGCGTGTACTGCCAAAGAAACATCCAATAACCTTGAGACGTGATCCTCCACTGAAAAAATAAAAATTCTATGTGCACAAGAACTGCACATAGATACCACATCAAGACTCACTGGAAAAAAAATCACTATGCTTCTCTTCCCCAACCCCATTAATAAAATAGTTGAGTTGGGTATCATAGAAGAGGAACTACTTAAATAGTGGATATTACCATAAACGGTCGAGCCTAGTACAGTGCCTCCATGGAAGAAGCTGACCGTTTGTTCTAAGATGAGAAAATGTGGTGACCTACTATAGGTCGTTGCATCCAATTAAGATAAGAAAAAAAATGATATCAGGGTGCGCAAGAACATGTATGATGCCACCAATGAATAGGACTCGCTCATGTAAGACATCGTCAAAGTCATCATCAACTTCATTTAAAATCGACAATATAGGCTCATTGATGTCACTGATAGGAGGATGATTTTCCCAATTCAGAATAAATATGGTATTATCTCCCTCCTTAAATGTTTGCATTTTGGTAGGGCTCAGGATGTTTAGTCATGTGTCTGTTTCCTCCTCACTAGAGTGCATGGGGGTTACCTATGGTTGGACCAGCCCTATATTATCCACCATGACATTATACAAAATTTCCAGGATTCCCTCTTCCAGTGAAGATTCGATGGATAGTCTCAGCACTAAGGATGCACTGCAAAAGGATGTTTACTCTAAATTCAGCACATGCAAGGGAAAGTGTGAGGTTGTAATCCCAAAACTTAATGATTCAAATTTCAGGTTTGCAACACAGCTACTTGCATGCAAAACGTATTCACATGTGTCAAAAGGAAGAATTCGCTATTGGAGTAGTTCTCATGACAGAGCACTGCATTAATGGGATTCAGATGGCCTGGCCCCCCTACTTGTTTCAAAAATTTATTACCGAGAATATCAACATGCAGGATCAAGGGAAAGAATTTCACTACAGTCGAGTCCTCCTGTTACTAGGAATGGTACTTTGGAAACCACCCCCATACTTGAAATCAACATGAGTACTACCTCGTCATTTCTTGCTCCCTGGTTCTTACAACTCCAACATTCCAAGAATGCATAGGTCCACACAATGATATCTAAATCCTTCTATCAATGGTACACATAATTTATCAATGCTTTTGTCAAGAGGGTTCACATCCTAGCCCACATATTTGATAGGTATGAGTGTCATCTTCAATTTAAATGTAGTTTCCATAACATGTTAATATCTCCCCATGTAGCTACATGCAATACAAAAGAAGTGCTCCCCTTTTGTATTATGGAGAGGGATATCATGGAGGGAGTTGCAAATTGGTCAGCCAAATACCATCCACCCTTCTTAGAGGTGTAATATGAATTTGAGCTAAGGACAAAAAATATCCATGAATAGAATATGGTTGTTGTTGCTTCCCCGAATCGTGAAAAAAAAATGCGTCCAAGGATAGAGGGTCTCCCAATTTAGTTGAACACATCCAGAGAACTTTTGGATCTGATTCCGACGTTGCAACATCCAAAAAGAGAAAGAGAGCATGCAAAACTTAGAACATAACTCATATCAATATTGAATCTAGCTCAAAAAGAGATCACTCATCTCCACCCTGCACAATACATGTTGAGGAAGAAGTCTCCCTGCCCTCAACCCACTCAAAAGTCTAGCCTAGTTCTAGAAAACATAAAAGTAGAACTATCCCATGCTAATCAGAAGTTTTTTCTCCAACACAACACCGACACATAGAAAAATTGATGAAGCAAATTTGTGCGTAGCTGGACAAACAACAAGTATTCCAAAATTACATGGTGCAAAAATTAGATATTTTGGGCCAACAATTGGATTTTCCCTCCCCGTCGAGATCTCACCACCAACAACCCTAGCCATCAATGTTTTGGGAACCATTCGAAGAAGAGTCTTGAGTGTTGACATTCTTATCGTAATCCCTTCGACCTTGGCCATACAAAAACTCGTCCTGTCACAAGTCCCTATGAATGAAATTTAGATCTTTATCACCACCATGATCTATGAGTTTGGGGGGATAAATAAACAACTAGCTCAAGCATAGGCCCACTCACATGTCGAACTTGACAACGGCATCTCCAGTCATGTGGACAATGACTCTTAATTACAAAAGGAGTCTATCACATGCTAAGAAGTTGAAGTCCCTTGAAAAAACCTTCAGTCCCTCCGTATTGTTGAAGTGGTTGTGAATACAAAAACTAAGGGACAATATGAGGCCACACTATCCAATCACACTGACATATACACCACTCTGGAAGAGGCTTACTCATAATTTTTTCCACATATTCAACCATAAATTTCGAGCCTGCAGAAAGTTTGAGTCGTTTTTGAGTGCATTCATATCCCAAAATATGATAGTTTGGAACTTTGTGCACGAATTCAACAGTTGAAACCAGAGGAGACATAATTCCAAAGACAGATTACAGTCAAAGAAGAAACCGTTTGGGATGGCTAAAGTCGCATCCAGGAAGTTTCAGCCTTAGTCAATCACAACTTTAATTTATGGAACCACTTAAAAATTCCCCTTGAATTGACTGCCATCCATGATAGAGTCCGCACAACAGAAGTTCAAGTCGCACAACAAAAGTACGATCTCTCTTCTTTGCCACCTGGAGAGCACATCATTGCAATGTTAGAAATTGCATTAAAGACAAAAGAGATAACTACAACCTAGGATGAGCAACAAAGCATATCAAAGATCATCAAGTATGTGGTCGATAAGGCCTTGAACTTGTTTACATAGCTCTCTGACACACAGTCTTTTGTCATCCCCATCGTTGAGAATATAAACACGAAGGACTCGATATATTATTAGGTCACAATGACTGAGGTTGATGTGGCCATCCAACTTACTCAATACTTTCAGGGCTACCTTAATGAGCCCAAGTGTTATTTCAAGGATTTTGTGCAAGAACTCAATACCACCATTCCTTCCATTGAGGCATTCATTCCATGAAGTAGTTGGTTCGAGGATGAGCCAAGAAATAGTGGTGGTGGCCTATTGGCAACCAAAGGTTTTGGGTAATCTTGCACTCATGCACAAATGAATTTGTTTATGCTCTTTCCAAGTTTTGTGCGCACCCAATTAGTTTCCCAAGGGGCACGCACTGGACCAAGTTTTGATATTGTGCACCAAGTTTGAGATCTACCAAGTGCGCACCAACCCAATTTTTGTTAGTTGCGCCGAAAATAAAGAAGACACAAGATAGAAACAAGAAATAAATCATGGGTAAATCTCCCTGAATGATTACTTCCAATAGCACAAGGGAACATGGAAGAACCAAAGGATGAGGTGGCCAAGCAATCAGGAGTGCCCCGATTTCAGAAAGGCTACATGGATTGCAAGCAAGTGTTAGAAGCATGTGATGTAGTTTAGATCGAGTGGAATAGAGTTGAAAGGGACATAATTCTAGAGCATAAATAGATATAAAAGTCAGCAAGGATGCCAAAGACAAGGTTCATGTTGGTTTTAATTGATTCATTGAGTCACTAATTTTGTATAGTGTAGAAGATCTTTCTCTGAGTCTCTGTAGCATTGTAATGTTTGCAATAATGTGTCCGAGTCTGTCATATTTTTAAGGTTTGTAAGAATGAACATGGCACAATATATTGTATATATGGAAGCTTATCTAAAGAGACATAGAATCTGTTGTTGTCATATATGATTTTCTTAATGCACACATGTGTTTTGATGGAATGAGAATGATAATAAAGTTGCAACAATTTTGATCTACCCTGTGTTCCTTAAGTGGTATTTGGATATGTGCATGTATTTGTTTACTTTTTAGTAGCATTAAGTTGTCAGCTATGGAATGTATGAATCTCAACCAAGGACTATTTATGTGTGTTTATTCCTTCATCCCTAACACAATACTATGTGGTCTATGTGATCCTTGTTGTGTCTCATGTGATACCTTCTTCAAACTTGGCCAAGGATTGATATGTTGATGCTTTGGGGTTTTTTTTGGTCAACTCTGGATGAACCCCGGGTCTAAACTCCCCAGTGTTAAGAAGTACATGTGCAAGCATGAAATCACCCAACATTGTTGGCACCCAAATTTTTGGGATATATATTGCGAGAACACTATAGTTTTTCATGCACACCAGCAACTACACAATGAATGGCATAATGCACGCTTGTCAATTAGAAGTTCCACTATGCACACTAGAAATCAAGAAGATATGCATGCACGCCAGAATTAAGAAGAGGATATTCAAGAAATATTCTCAAATGATTAACTCAGGAAAAACGAGAGATTGCGTAGTAGTTAATCGTATAGAATGAGGATGAGCTGGAAAGTTAGTTAATACTTCCATGACTCCAAAGAGGCTATGTGGACTGCATGTAGGACTGGAAGTTAATAGAGCGAGTGGAGCAAAGTTGAAAGTGACAAAGACAAAGAAGAGAAGGAAACAAAAAAGGGAGAAATGATGACACATAAAAGGTTGTTGTTGTTGTTTATTGTTCATTCAGTGGGTTCACTCTGAGTTCTCTCAGTGGAGAGATGAGTCTAGCTAGTTTTTGCAAGGGTATGTTTGTGAGTCTAGTTTTGTATGTAGTTGGAACAAGTTTTGTATGAAGTTTGTAATGGAATCAACTTAGGAGTACATGTAGATTTTGAGAGAAAGAAAATGGAACCTTGTAATGAACTATTGAGATAATGTATGAGATCGCATGGCATTATTTTTTATGAATGGTGAGTCTCTTATCCATGTATGTTATTGTTTGAATGGATATAATACAAGCTACAACCATTCATGTCATTTACTGTGTTGATTATGTGCCCAATGAATGTTTATGTTAATGTTATATGTTGTTAATATTTAATAATAATGCAATGGAATGTATGAATGTCAGCCCAAGAGGAATCCCTACATAATTTAACCCTTCATCATCAATAAAAGACCAGATTCTCTCTGTGATTCTCATGGTGTCTCAGGTGAGACCTTCTTCAGTATTTGGCTGAGGATTGAAATGTCGATGCCTTAGTTTTTTTGTTGGTCAAATCTATATGAACCCTAGTTCATCAACCCCCCAACGTTAAGAAGGATGTGCACAAGTGAGCCAACATGAAGGTTGATATATATCACCACCAACACTACCCAAAAAAACAACAATGATCAAAGCAAGGTCATGAACATCAACAACACTACTATGGACCTAAATGGAACTATAATAACACCTAATATAGAGATACATGAAGGAATAAATTCAATGCATGAAGATATTATAATAACACAAAGATAATGTGATGCCAAAGGAGAAACCATATTGAATATCAAGGTGGCTAGGCATCAGTTGGACCCGATGTCCATATATATAACCCTCTCTACTCTTGAGATGATGCCATGTGTTTCTAGAACTCCAATATTTAGGTTAAGACAAGTGTTGATATATTTGATGAAACAATGCCATGTAGTAACATCCTTCGAGTGTAACAATGTCATGTAATGGCATCCTCCAAGTGAAACATTTTTTTATTACAACTCCTTTGTAAAATGCATTCCATCTTTCACACCCATTTTATGTCTCCCATTTAGTAACAACATTGTCGAGTTTTTCCTTTCTATATGTTCTTCCTAACTTGAAATCCATATTCTAATATTATATTTCTCTAGCTACTCTTATGTGTAAAGAATTGTAGTACATGTTTAATAATGAGTCCAAGGATTGGAACATCCTCTTCAAATAATGCTATGCTAATATTATAACACTATGTACCTGTCTTTACATTATTCTCGACCATGTTTAATATAGATATTTCATACACTTTTTATATATACAACATAAAATCAAGAAATACATGACTTTCTTATCCACCCCACTTATTTCAATTGAACAAAATATGAAATCAATAAACATACATAAAATTACATACATAAATCTCACAAATCAAGTGGCTACATTACCAAAATTGTATAAAATAAAAATAAAAATCACATACCAATAATTATATTTATTAGGCTATCTCATGTTTCATTGGGATACTTTTATTTTTTTACTGTGAATACATATCTCCAAGAAACATGTCTGATACTTCCACTCATTCCAAGGATGGTACCCAGGCTAAATTGGATTTGCTAGAAGCTCGAGGCTTTGTCAACATAGGGCTCAAGGCCATTACAACAATATACTCGTTAAGAGCTCAACATGTCACTCATGGGAGTTGAACCCGGTTAGGGAGGATAGCAATCATTCCTCCCAACCACTCGAGCTAGACCCAATTGACAACACCATATCCATCTCATCATGTGGTAGATTACACAATCTTGTTAATAGTTCCAATTCTTGTACTTGAATTGATATTTTATGACATCTTCCCACTCCCTTGACCTTTTTCCATCAACGATCATAGATATGAAGTCTTTGTTTTTTTTTGTTGGGGGGGAAGGGGTACACAAAAAGGTTTAGTTGCTTAGTGAAATTGATGTCTATATAGTTATGAGTACTACCATAATTTACAAGTATCATTGCATTTCTATCTTTTATGATTACTTTGAGTTTCAAGGTATTGTGTTGTAATTTTTCATCATGGTTGTGTAAGTTTTAAACCTTTTATAGTGATGCAATTCACATACAGATTATCAAGAGAAAAAGGAAAACAATTTCAATCACACATATACATAGAGATTTACCTTGGAAACCCAACCAAGAAAACCAACAAATTGTTTTAGATCCGCACCTCTAATTCTATTAATCTGCTTCAATTTTTTAAATATAATATATATATGATCCCACAACATCCAAAAAATCCCTAATCCATTAACCCTGAATTAGAATTCAAGTGTAGTTCCTTAATTGAAATTACATTACCATGGACCACAAAACCGTGTTCCATAAAACAACCAAAGGTGAAAACCACATTGAGAAAAACTTCTCAATAAAAACCTCTCGATAAAGGAAATTCACTTTACTTATCCCAACTATGAAATCTTTGTTTGACTAAATACTTCTTCACGTGCACTTTAAAAGAACTCAAAAACCATTTTTTCTACCAAATATTTTGAGCCACGAACCTAGAAGTTATTTGTAGAACTCTCTCTCTCTCTCTCTCTCTCTCTCTCTCTCTCTCTCTCTCTCTCTATTAATTCCATTGGAAAAATAAACTTGATCACATATCAGTGGAACAACTGAAAAAAAATGTACTTGACCATGGGCTAGTGGAAAAATCACTCTGATAGCAATTGGAGTGATACCAAGAACAAATCCATATATTCCTCAAGGGATAAATAAATATTATTCATTATTAATTGATATGTTCTTGAGATACAATGGGTGTGCATATAAATACACGTAGGGGTGATAAGTAACATCCTTGTCAAAGGGAATGATTTATCATTATTACATATTAATGAGTACATTACATAATAATTGTCTTATGACTATTATTACATGATATTTATTTATTACATTATGATAAAATATCTAATATACCTTACGTATATTACATAATAAATATTTGGAGTGTCATTATCTCTATTGTAAAGTTAATACCATGCATCATGTTCATTGGCATCGACATATTGTTGTGCAAAATCACATATCCATGCGATCTTTAAAGAACAAATGTAACTTTGCTTTTGTCAATTTGTTCAAAGCTTTCCAACACCAATTTACCTTAAGTTACAAGTTATTTGATTCTCACAAGCTTGTTACACAAAATTCCTATTTTTTTTAGAGACAATCTTGTGAGCACTATAGGTTTAGAGCCTATGGGGTGCTTCCATCGAGCCCGGGGGTAGGCTGACAAGCTACAACATGTGAATCCCTTCCATCGAGCCCCGAGGTTGGTTGATTTTAGAGATAATAAGGTAACATATCCTTTGGATTCCAACATAGCACAAGCAATATCAATTAGAGTACTATGAAAACAATGACAACTGGATTATAGTTGTTTAGTGTGTGCACATAAAATAATTGAATATTTTACCAAAAAATTTACCAAAAAATTAATAACCATGGGAAATTTAGTGATCCAACAATAGGTGTTCTTAAGCAGAGTATCCATTTACTCAATCTCACTTAGAATAATGGACTTGATTCTTTGTAACCCACCCTTGTTTATTTTATAATGGATATTTTATACAAATTTCGAGTATAAAAAGAATTTTTTTTATCAAGTTTTATCTCACTTGCTTCTAAATTAGCCTTTTTATCAAGCCACCTGTCATGCCCCCACAATGTTCCTAGTTGAATTTTGTGATCATGCACCTCTTGAGGGAATGTGACACCACAACGTTTATCTCTTGGCTACCTGGAAACACTGAGGTTACTTTGTCTATAATACACCTCTACCTCTTCACCTAAATCATATCCATACTTCGTTCTAGGCTACTGGTGAGTCACACTCCTACTCGAAACTCTTGTATACTTAGACATGTGTTAACAACTTTAACACTTAGTCATATTTAAGCATACATCCATGAACATGAGAAAAAATTGTGGAACAAATGATAGACAAACACATATATAGTGTGAGCAGCACAACCTGTGCCTAACACCTAACTAAGTCTTTGTTATTGAAAAACAGTTAGAACATGAGCATTATAGTCTCGGTTTAAAACTTCGATAGAGTCAAACGAATTGCCTCACCTCACTAAGGAACTCATACAGAGAATTGACACCAAGACGCTATGTCACAACCCTCACCCCAAACTCCTACAGCGCACCTCAGACGTTCCCTCAACCGCAAACTACATAGATTTTGGTTATGTCTCACACATGCCTCCAATAGACATGTGTTTCTAGAATTCACCAAGATCATCCCAAAATAAGATCCCTCAACTTTTTCCATCGAATATACCTCAAGGAAACACAAGTCCTCCCATGTGGAGTGACTTGGATCCTTGAGGGAGCTAGCCCTCTTCATCTACCTCGGAACTACAGAGATCTTCTTTCTCTCCCTATATTCCAAGATGCCTTCTTGGTTGTGATCTCTATTGTGTTTATAGGTACCCATCTGTCACATCTATTTTCCTCATGTGGGCATGTTCAGGTGGATTTCCCATCAGACCCACCAAATGCTTCATTCGATTTTATTTCCAACCCACCGATCTATCTAACCAACTCATCATCTTGGGTGTGCGCACCCCTTACATGAGTCAAGTCGACTCTCCTAAGTGTGCCCCCCATGCCCTAGCCAATGTTCCTTCATTAGTGGAGCGCCCAAGTCATGTCCTCAACCCTTCATGAAACCATCCCTTGTTTGAATTGTGTCACAAGGAACCTTGGGTGGAGTTTCCCCTTGGCTCGTCGCGTTCCCAAGGAACACCAACTCTCCCCTCTATGAAAACTTTTGTCTCCTCATTCACACTGAATGTCTTACTTGCCAGATTTCCTCCATTTTGGTTTGTAGTGGAAGTGCATGCACCCAGGCTTGGCTTCGCAAGACTTACATCCCCCCCCACCTCAAGTCATTTTCGTCCCTTAAAACATCCAAAAAATATATGATCTCCAAGTCTCTACCCAAACTCGTGCCTCTGCTGCAACTAAGTCTACTCGAAAGCCAAAAATTTTGTCAATGTGGAAACTCCAAGTTTCCTTGCAAAGTGGAAACCCCAAGTTTCTGACATGCAATGCAATAATATACAACTTGTGAAATCATCCACATTGATCTCTTCCCAAAGTTGTGTGTGACCAAACTGTCCACGATGATGGAAAGAGGTCTCCTCCCCAAATTTGTTCACAATGTCTAAGCTATCGTTCTCCAGCTGCAACAATCACTCTCTATTTTGTTTTTGTTGTTTATACCTCAACTGTTGTTGCAACCTCAACCAAAAATTAAAAAAATTCCAAGTGTTAAAGTCCTCATGACTCTCTATTGTGATCATACTTCAACCAACTTTTCCATGTCTCTACACACTGCATACCTCAAGTCCTGCACTAGTTGGGTAGCTAGTCCAACCACCACGTTTAGTTCTTGAAATGTGCATATCCATGCCCAAACTTAGTCTTTTATGTATTCATATTCATCACTCCATACAAATCCAAATACTAAGGAAAGTGTCCATCCTTACCTCACTATTGTTGCAATCGTCCGATCTTCAACAAGCAGATCCTCCACAAAATATAAGTGTTTCACATCGAACCTACTGGCGCATCTGTACTATGACTTCCTTCCGCAATTTAGTCCATATGTGCAATGATATTAGGCCAATACAAGCTCTCCCCTCACCTTGTTTCAGTATAAAGTCACCCCAAAGAAAAGTCATTCACGACAACTTGACTACACTATCTAACTCATGGCACAGTTAGTGAATCTTTGCACCAAGACTTATGCATCCATACTGATCTTGCCTCACTACTTCATCACTTGTTCATGATATTGTGTCTTCTTATATATTACTTGGAATGGTTAGGATTCATCCTCAACCATGCTTCCCAAATCTAGAGAAACACTCATAAACAAGTATTCTCTTCATGCTGCAATTTGCATGTCCACACAATCCTTCAAATGAAGGAAATAATTCAACTCACCTCCTTTTTTCAAGTCACCTATCTGCAACTCAACATCTTCGATAAGTGTGGACAACATGCCCTCACTCCTCAAATGTCCCAACAAACTAGCCAAAGTGCTTTGAGTAGAATGGGCCACCTCAAATAACTTCCATGCTTTAGGCATGTTCACATCAATACTTTTGTCAAATCCAACCAACAACCCTAGCCAAATCTCTAAGTCACTGCAAAATCATTTGAAAGTCACCAAGGAGTTCTCTATCTCATCCAACATACCATACCAAAGATGAGAGAACACCACCCAAGTCACTTGGTCTGCAATATTCCCATTCAGGTTGACTACCAATAGTTCTTCGTTGACTTCCTTGTTGACTCCATCTATCTCCTAGAATGAAACTGCCTTGCATTTGTTGCAAGAATACAAACTCTGGCACTATCATCACGACTGTAAATTCATCACATGACCCAACAAAGTTGGCTAAGGCACGAAACACCAGGGCACCTCACCCATCTTCTCGACTATGCATGTCTAGAACTCACCTCCTACTTCACCGCAACAACCTATCCAACTCACCTCATCAAAGAGTTAGGTAGCTCCCGCAATCCACCTCCATAGGTGCATCCAAATTTTCCTAAGTCCACCATAGGACTCGTCCAAGAAGGTTTTCCCAATCTCTCTCTATATTTTCCCAACCAAGATGTCCCAAACTACTACAAGACTTCTTCGAATCTGCACCACTTGAGTCACCCTCAAGTCTATCGATTCTCATCGTGGAAATATATTGAGATTGAACCACCAAGACATCTGACTTCCCTTAAAATAACTCATCGTAACACTTAGGAAAAGAAAGAACTCAAAACCAACCATACCTTTCCAACGAAATCCTTCGATGTGACCATGTTCTAAGTTTATTATCTTGGGTCTTCACTTGACCGAGCAACCGAATCTCCGCATGAAATCCCCTCAATCATCATCCATAGCTCCACAAATATGAAATACCTTTGTCTTGATACAAGGCTGATTCCATCCATCCACTTTAGAAATCTGTTTTAAGTCCCAAACTCCGCATGCAACCAATCAAACTCATCTCCAATGTATTTCCATCTCTGCACCTTGACTACTTTCACTTCAAGGCACCATACATCCACCACCCAACTTTTAAGTCATATTGTTGCTAACTGACTATCATAACTCTGCAAAGAGATACCTCATTCGAAGGTTACGTTCTACCTCCAACAACCTAGCTCAACTCAACTACTATTCTCGGAAATGCACGACATGGAAACATCATGATGGAAATGTGCCCAACCAATTTACTATTGCAGAGCTACTCTAGGTCACACTAGGTCATCCAACACACCCAAGTGCTTCATCTTGTTGCAACCTAGAATTGCTCCTTTTCGCAATTGCTTCTGTGATCACCCTCTACGCTCACTTCCGCGATCACTTCTACGATTATCTCTGTGAAAAGTTATGTAATAGAACCTACATTCGTTTTCCTTGTTCATGTACTAAATTATCCCAATGAACGCTACACGTGGTCTATCCAAGGTGTGAAAAACAGGTCCAACACTGACTTCCATCACAAATCAAACCAACCAACTCTTACTCTGCAATCAAGTCTGTGACAAGTTCTGCGATGAGTTTTGTGATCACTCACCCTATCCAAGTTCTTCGTTTCACCACAAAATCTACTTTTGGTCTGCACAAGGTGTGTTCCCAGCTCAACCTTCCCATCGCATCGCCAACTGGACCTATGTCATAAGTCTAATGCAAAGTCTATGATGAACAAGTTCGTTGCACCGAACCGTTCACCAAGTCTATGAATGTTCCCACCAAACTTCCTTCACAACGAATTGCCTTAATGTTGCTCCCTATCCACTATCACCAATGTAGTAGTAGAGTGTGTGCTTCAAGATCTGATACCATCTATCGTCGAGATAGTGGTGAAGAGCTCACCAACCCCTTCATAAAAATATGCAATGAACAAGATATGATACCATCTATCGTTGAGATAGTGGTGAAGAGTTCCCCAACCCTTCTCCAAAATATGCAACGAACAATCTCTAATACCATCTATCATTGAGATAGTGGTGAAGATCTCCCCAACCCTTCTCCAAAATATAAAACAAACAATCTCTAATACCATCTATAGTCGAGATAGTGGCGAAGAGCTCCCCAACTCTTCTTCAAAATATGCAACAAATATGCTCTAATACCATTAGTCACATCCCCATGGTGTGCCTAGCCAAATATTTCAATTGTGCACCTCTTGACGGCATGCAACATCACAACATTTCTCGCTTGATTTCTTGGAAACACCAAGGTTACTTCGTCCGGACTATGCCTCTTCACCTAGAGCATACCCATACGTTGTTCTAGGCTACTGTCGATTCACACTCCTACTCTAGTGAAACTCTTGTATACTTGGACATTTGTTAACAACTTTAACACTTAGTCATATTTAATCATACATCCATGAACATGAAAAATAACTGTGGGACAAACAAAAGACAAAGATAGATATAGTGCAGGAAGCAAAAATTGTCCCTAACACCCGACTAAGTCTTTTTTATTTCGAAACAATTACAACATGAGCATTACCAACTCAGTTTAAACCTTTAGCAAATTCAAACTACTCGCCTCACCTCACCATGGAACTCATACATAAAATCATCACCAAGACCCTCTATCGCAACCGTCTCCATAACCTCTTGCGGCACACCTCACACATTCCCTTAAGTGCAAACTTGTTATCTCTTTGTTTCCACAGACTTCATAGATTTCGGATTTGTCTCACACATGCCTCCAACAGACCTACATTTCCATAATTCACCAAAATAATCCCAAAAGAAGCTCTCCCAACTCTGTCCACCGAATCTGCCTCAAGGCAGCACAAGTCCTCCCATGTAAAGTGACTTGGCTTCTTAACATAGCTCTCCCTCTTCGTCTAACTTAGAATCACAGAGATCTTATTTTTCTCCTTTTCTTCCAAGCTTCCTTCTTGGTTGTGCGCCCTATTACCTTTATAGGCACCCATTTGTCGCGTCTCTTTTCCCATGGGTGAGCCAACCCGTCGGTTTACCAATTCGCACCCCTTCGCAAGGTTGGGCCAACTCCTCATGTGGGCATGTTCAGGTGTATTGCCTAGCCGACCCACCAAATGCTCTGTTCCATTGTCTGGTCGACCCACCGATCTGTCATCTTGGGTGTGCACACCCCTTAGGTGAGTCAAGCCAACTCTCCTAAGTGTGCCCCCCATGCCTTAGCCAATTTTCCTTCATTGGTGGAGAGCCCAAGTCATGCCCTCAACCCTTCATCAAACCATGTGTCATTTGACTTGTGTCGCAAGGCACCTTGGGTGGAGTCTCCCCTCAACATGTTGCATTCCTAAGGAACCCCAACTCTCCCCTATATGAAGACTTTTGTCTTCTCATTCACACAGAGTGTCTTGCTTGCCTAATTTCCTTCATTTCAATCTATGGTTAAAGTGTGCACACCCGAGCTTGACGCCAAAAACCTTACACCACCCATTTTAAATCAATCTTACTCGGAATATAAGCATAACAAACAAACAAAAAATAATCTTATGAAAGATGACTTACATTAAAAATATATTAAAATTCTCAACTAAAATTATTGATATAATAAATCATATAATTTTAATATTATTAAATATTTTAATTATTTTAATTAAATCTATTAAATTATTTCAATTCCTTCTTAGAATACACGATTGTAGAACGAACAAATGCTTCCACAATCGATGCTTAGAATTTTAAAGAACTCCTTACAACACAAAGTCCACTCATTTTCTTCTTAATCTCTTCGTACCAAATCTTTAAAAACCAAATTAGCTTGTATGAAAGTTCACATCTATACCTTATATATTAAAAGTTTGACTCTAACAAATAGTAAAAAATTACCTTTTAAGATTCCAAAATTATTCTACCTTTAATTTATAAAATCATGTTACAACCTAATCATATTCAAAATCACATTTCAATCTTCTTCTCTAATTTATGATTATTTTTAAAATCATAAATCTCTAATTTATAAATCATATCTAACTAGTTGGGTTAGTATTAAATCAATAACTAGTTGGGTTAGTATTCGTCTAACATAGAGTTGATTTAAATCTCTACTACTATAACTTTTAGGTATATTAACACGACTTCATAAGCAACATACAAGGTAAGTGGAGGTTTTGAACCAATAACCTCACATAATGGGATGCCTTATCAGTGTCCTCCATCATTAACTATTCTACACTTATAAAACTTATTTTAAATATTAATATTAATTTAATTTAATTAATTTAAAAAAAAATTATTAAATCATAAAATAATATTTTTTATTAAAAACATTACAATTAACAAAACTTATCTTAAAAAATAACTAAATTAAAAATCTTAATTATCACATTATGTTTTTCTTTAAAATATTATTATATACTTACACCCCGTGAAACATCAATCTCATAATAAAAAAAAATAACATTAAACATCTAAAATTTAATGTTCTTTAGGAATTTTCCATGTTTTCAATAATTTATCATGAGAATCCTTAGTCTTTGTAGTTTATAATTATATTGTGTTACATCTGGAGTTATTAAAATATTTTATGGCTATAAAATTAATGTAATTAAAAAATAAAAACTATCAATAATAATGAGAGTCATTAGTGATGTGTATAATTTTGTAATAATAAATTCACCCTTTATAAATTAAGTTTTTTTAATTATTTAATTGTGAAAATTTTGAATTCACCCTCTATAAATTAAGTCTTTTTAATTATTTAATTTTGAAAATATATTTGTATTATAATTTAATTATTTAATTTTGAATACACCCTCTATAAATTAAGTCTTTTTAATTATTTAATTTTGAAAATATATTTATATTTATAAATAAAAATTAAATTTTAAATATTAGTGTTTAAAATTAAAATATTACAATTTAATCAAAATATATTTATATTTATAAATGAAAATTTACTTTTAAATATTATTATTTAAAATTAAAATATTACGATTTAATCATGATCCTATATTCAACTATAAAAATGACTAGATATCAATTACTTAATATATTTATTTTAACATTCTAAATATTCTTATATGATTTAGAATGAATTATAAAAAGTCTTTTCTAATTATCTAATTTTGGTCTATATTATTTTTTAGCTTAGCCATGATCCTACACTTAATTATTAGTCCCTGTCGAAGGCAAGCGAGACTCTAGCATTCAATTTGGCGTTGAATGACTATTAGTTTAGGTTTGACTTTTAATACATTGCTTATATCCCTAAGTTTCTAGCATGGTTGGTAATTTTTTTTATTAAATAAATTGCAAAAAAATATTTATGTGCAATCTTATTGGTTGTAAGAATTGAAGTCTTATTGGAGGCTTCCCTCCTCCCAATGTATTTTTTTCATTTCCTATCCTAACTTTTGAGGATAATTTGCAATATGCAATTTCTTCATTCTCTTCATTGTTTCGTAACCTAAGTTCAATGCATTAACACTTAGCATTAATGCTTCTACTGCACCCAAATTTCACGGCCACCGTCTCGATCGCTTGCTCCTATTGCACCCAAATTTCAATGTCTAACAAATATGGCCAACGTGTCCATCGTCTACTCTTCCTTGTGCATGGTACCCACCATGTGGTCTTCCTTCTGCATGCATGCACACACAGGCCCCCAAACACCGAGACATGCAGGAACCCACGTTAGATAAGCTCCTTCCTGCCACAAGCGCTTCGACCCTTACTTCTTCAATCCTGGTTCCTTTACTACTATAAGGTACGATGGCCGAGGTGATGGCTCTCTAATACAAGGTAGTTGATATTAACTTATTACTTCCTAAAGACGGTGTTGATGTTGTTTATTTCAATCGAGCATTTGTAGTAGTATGAGCATGGGTACGCGATCCCTTACATGTAAGACCCATTGCTCATGCAATTTGGGATCCTCCTTTACCTTCACTACGAGATAAACTCCTTGCTACACCTGAATACTCTGCCACTGCGACTGCTAGGAGCTACGCAATGCTCATATCCAAAATTGATTTTGAATTCATTCGTTGATACTATCAAAAGGGAGGTGGAGAGTCTGGAACATCCAGAACATAATCAATAGGTTAGTCACTTACTTAAATATCCAGAAACAAATAAAGATGCAGATCGATATCGAGTTTAAGTTCGAAGGGAAGATCCCAGTCCCATCAGTTGCGTCATCTTTGTCCTTGCCTTATCCAACACCCATAGCCCATGCAGTTGAGGTCATTAGGCACATCTTACAACCTAGTTTCAGCCATGAGCCCAAGCTCATGATCCAGATTTCATTTCATGCAATCTCAAACTTTGGTGGACACCTTTTTATGTTGGAAGTTAAGTCCTTTTACCATAGTTAGGGAGATTCTAAATTATCTCGTTGGCATCCCGCTGGTATCCATCCATAGCAAATGGATCTTTATGAAAGGAACCTTGAAAGAGGGAAGAATCAACGAAGAGAAGCCAAATCCGAATAAAAATACAGAAACCTCAATCTCAATTCTAGCGGGCTAAAATGGCCATCTAATTGGTTCCCCCTAAACTGCTTTAGGGACATATTCTATTTTCCAAGAAGAGGTGGGGTACTGTGTACCTTCTTAATGACCAGAAAGCACAAGAGTAAATGCCAATAATAAATTCCCTCGATAGGAGTCTTTGCTGGTAGTCGATTATAGCTCCCCTGTTTCAATGCAGATTGACTAGCTGGGGAAAGGGAAGCATCTATGCCGGAAACGACTTCCCCCCCTTAGCTTATAAAGTGCAAAAAAAATTGAAGAGCCCCTCTAATTTTCACCTGGGATAACCGCGTCAAGTAAGTGAACTATATTTCTTCCCTGCCTGAGCAGAGCTAGCTCAAGTAATACCAGGTCCTGAAAGAAAGGCCTAGATTTATTCCCAGAATAGATGTTAGAAATGGCTAGCCACTTCACCAAGGAAAACATTCAGATGTGGATTCAATGTCGCTACTCGATCAGTTGATTCCAAGAGTAAATGCCAATAGTAAATGTTAAATCCTGGGTCAGTGAATTAAAACCATTCGCCAGTGCTTTATCGGTAAATTAGTTCTTTGTTGGAAGCTACTCATGCATTGGTTTGATCTGTCAATAGCTACTCATGCATTGGTTTGATCTATCAACAACAAGTGCATCCACCATGGCAAGGCAGTGAGATGAGATGATTAGCTATTTGTTGGCATCTACTCATGCATTGGTTTAATCAATTTGTCAACAACAAGGCGATGAGATGTTTTACAGCCACAGTCTAAAAACTTGATCATTTGGAGCTCTCGAGCAAATCCATATCAAAGCTATAGATGTGAAATATTTCAGTCATTCTCCCCACAACCAAAGAAATAAACCCATGAAGAAATCCATGTTACACGAGGCATCTTCCAATTTATGAAGCATGAGATCTTCACTGTGAGGCATCTTCCAATTTTTGAAGATCATAACGCCATTGAAAATCATTAAAGCACCGCATTGTGCCAACACACAACTGCAATTTAGGTGGAAAAAACATGCAAATGAAGCAAGTCTTAGAATTCGTAGAATGAGAGCAGCTATCAAGAAGACTCAATTTCTACGAAAGAATCAATGCAAGAGGGAGAGGAACCGTCTTCACATGTATAAAAAAGAATTGTGCAATGGAAAATTTCCATGTGTATTCCTCTGGTATTAAGGCTTCACGTAAAATATTTTGAAGTCAAGCGAGTAACAGTAACCAAACAAGTTTCTCTTTTTCCAATTTCAGTGTTAATTAAGGAGGCATGGAATTTGACAGAACAAAAGTTATGTCAGTCTTACTCCATTTAAATTTTAGGGATTTGTGGTGTCTCCCATTACCAAGGGATTTGTGATGTCTCCAAATATTGGACCATTATCGGTTTGTTATGTGATGTTTAGATAATTAGATAATTGTGGTGAATGGAGATTTCTAATCAAAACCACTGAAAGGAGATGAATGGTGAATACTTGTTGGTGTGCTTCTATATATTGTATACCCTCTACCTGGGCATATGCTTATTGGTTCATCCAACTCTAGGCTTTGGATTGACTAATGCCATCAACAAAATGTGTGAAAATGTAGTTTCACTTACCCAGTTCATTACAACAAGGAGCATTTAACGTTATATTATCCTGTAGTGAACTTAGAGAACAAGGAATAAAATATCTTTATGTTACACAGATTTTCCATAGCTTTGAATTTGCTTGCATGGCAGGCGAATTTAACGAGGATCATTTAACATTATATTATCCTACAATGAACAAGGGATAAAATCTCTTTATGTTACACAGATTTTGCATAGCTTCAAATTTTCTTGCATGGCAGGGACTACGCTGCCATGTAACACTTGTTAAAAGTGTGACTAGATATCAATTGTTATTAATGATTACTAGCACCCAAATGCAAAGGCTTTCATGCTCGAGGGACAGTCGTTAACTCCAATGAATGAAGATATTTACTTTCTGAATGGCCTCTCGAGGAGAGGGGAACCAGTCAACCTTTGTGCTTTTCCCTCTGGGCCTCACAACATTTTCAAGTTGATCGAACTACACTATGAGGTCGAAACAGATAAAGTGGGTTCCCAGGTACCGATCCACAAAATCACCAACCTATCACTGAAAGTGATAGTTTTACTGATTGGGTGGATGATTGGATTTGCTACTTTCCATCAGGCCTCTTGGGCGCATATGCATTGCGTAGTACAATGCTTAAATGCACGAGTGTTTGATTGGAGTACAACCATGCTAGAGTGCATGAAGAGACATCTCACAGAGTGTCATGGGCTGAACAACAAGAAATTCGGGTTTGGGACTGTTATTTTCTCTTTCTTCTTCGAAAGGGTACCCAGTCTTAGTCCCTGAGAGACTATATGGGGCCACATGGCCTCCTTCCTAGCATTGTGCAGGTGGGTAGCATTGTTGCCATGACAAGGGGGAGGGAGGACCATTGAGGCCTTCGATGATACATTTTTTGACTGGTGGTCTCGGCAGATTCTGGCTATAGAGGACTACCCCTATGTCGGGATCAAATTCTCCAGAGATCTTGACATGAACGTACCTCCCGGAGTGGAGCGAGGAGAATTAGGTACCTCTCGGAGTGGAGCGAGGAGCATTAGGTTCGTTTTTCTTTAAAAGTTTTTTAATTTTTTATTTCTTTTATATATATCATTTTTATGTGTACCAGAGCACCTGAAAATTATGTATCTGTTATGTACATATGTGGGGCCAGTGTGTCCAGCTGATTTTGCGTAGAGAAGGCGTTGTCCACGACCAGAGGTAGCAACAACAACCACTGGACTAGTAGCAGCAGCGGGTGTACATCCAGCCGGAGAGGCTGACAGAGTTTTGAGACGAGTGGAGCAGAACCTATCCGCACTCACTCGTACTATGTCTATGGCTGAGATCGAGGATCTCCCACCATCTATGTAGCCTCATGTTGTTTGGGTGCCATGGACCTGGGCCTAGCTATTTCGACGTTTGAGAAATGATGTAGTCTACTATGGCAGAGGCAACAAGCCTCGTGCTTAGCTTAGGGTGGACCGTTTACATGTCAAGGGCACTCTTTGTATATTTTTGAGGGCATAAGCCCCGCGTTATATACCAAACTCATTATTTTTTTAGGTGCTTGCACCCACCTATGTACTTTTATACTTTCGATATATATATATATATTTACATTTATTTACATTTATTTACAAATGTATTTACATGTGTATGTGTGTGCTTTTCTTTACATGTGTGCAATATGCCAATCTAATACTTGATTAGCTAGAGTATATGTCATTTGATTCAATCTCCTACGAACATGGATATACATAATGTAATCAAAACAACATTATAAGAGACGTACCCTAAGGAACCATCGATGTAGAGTAGGATCGTAAACGCAATAGAGCCCATTTAATTGGGATACAACCAATTGTGCATCTAGGTAGACCCGAAGGTAAGAGATACCATGCGACAAGGCATCACAAAGTAACTCTATTACTGCACTGTATTCGGCGATATTGTTTGTGGTGTCCCCTAAACAAATACCTCCAAAAGATAACAAATGGCCTTGACGTGTGAAATCACCCAAGTTGTAGAAGAAAACCTCTGAGTGTGTCGGCTAGAACCGTCCGCAAATCCAACGAACATGTCTGATTCACTTGACATCTTCCACAGTGAAATGATGACATCAAAATGACACGTCCATAAAACCAAAAAGAAAAAAACAAAAAAATGTATAAGAACTATACATATGTACAAGAAGTCACCCAAGGCGACCCACCTGTTGAGTCTCAAAATGGTCCTTATTTTCACTCCATTAATTCACTAAAACCTTCACAATTACTTCCATTTCACCTTCATATCACCTCCACATCATTACATTTACCTCATTATTGGGTTAAAACTATGCTTTTCCAAAGTT
>ML784608.1:193676-270006 GCA_009831015.1 Picea engelmannii
ACATTCATGTTATTTTTATGTTCTTTGCTTTAGTAGTTTAGAATAGACAACTTCAATCCTCGCACATATTGTGTTGTGCCTCTAAGCTTACGAGCTCCTGGTTGACATTAAATCGTTGAGAATTTATGCGACACATTTTTCACCCAACACCACCTATGAGTAATACTTCTTGATATAGAGCCCATTTCTAGGCTTCGCTAAAGCTTTCCCTTCAAAATCAACCAGACGATAAGCGCCCTTCTTTAAAACTTCCTTCATGATGAACAGTCTGAACCACATGGGTTTGAACTTTCCTGCCTCGAGGGGATCCTTATCTTGGTCAAAGGCCATCACCTTCGGAGAAAATATGAGAACAAATAGACCGATCATACTGACACTTGAATCTTTTCTTGTGAGCCTCATTAGCCAAGGCTGCATCATGTCATTTCTCATCGAGCTACTCGAGATATAATAAGCGTTCCTCAAGCGGTGAAGTGTCTAGCAATAATTGTACTTCCAACTTAAGAGATGGGATCTGGCATTCTATAGGCAAGACTGTTTCCAACCTGTAAACAAGTTGAAAAGGTGAGAAACCAGTGGTAGTCTTTACATACATTTGATAGGCCCACAAATCTAAGTATATCATCAAATGCCAATTTGACTCGGCCGAATTGATCGTTCGTTGTAGAATGGTCTTGAGTGACTTATTCACAACTTCCACATGACCATTCTCTTGTGGGTAATAAGGTAACGAGTGTTCTTGCCTCAACCCAAGTTTTGATGTTAATTCAAACATCATTTTGTTCTAAAAGTGACTGCCATGGTTAGTGACAATCTCTTTCGGGACGTCGAACCTTGCTATTATCTTATTAAACAAGAAGAGAGTTGTTGTTTCTCTGTCATCCTTGAACGTCAGCATAGCTTCGACCCACTTGGTAAAATAGTCTACTGCTACGATGATATAATGGTGCCCCCTAGCTGAGGGGGGGGGTGGTATGTAGTATAATCAATCCCCCCCCTTACTGAAGGGGCCAACTGTGATGACAGGAAACATGGGAGAAGAATGTGCCCTCGTCTTATTTGAGAAGATCTGACACAGGTGGCACTTCTTGACCGATTCAACGCAATATTTGATTAACGTCGGCCAATAGTAACCAACTCATAGAATCTTTTGAGTTATTGCCAACCCAGAAAAATGACCACCACATGCTCCAGTGTGGCAGTCATTAAGCACGAGTTCTTCTTCTTCATGGGTGAGACATCGTTGAAGGATGAAATCTATACCTCGACGAATCAAATTGTCTTCGAGAATAAGATAGTTTTTTTCCTGATGGCGTATATGTCGACACTCGTCATAAGAAGCAGAAGTGGAGCTCTTCAAAGTATAGAGATAGACTAGTATATCTCCAAACCAGGGATCCAAAGATGCGATCAAAAACATGTATCCTTTAATAGGTGACTCTTCAAGTATAACATCACCTGACTCAACCGGAAGTTTTGAGATGAGTTCTGCAAATACCAACGACTTTTTGGATTTCGCCGAAACAAAATCCAAGTCAAATTCCTAGAGGATAACTATCCATCTGCTGATCTTTCCGCCGATTAATGTCAACACATATTGGAATGGATTCACAACGACAATGACGATGGTATTGCAAAACAGGATATAGTGACGGAACTGTTGGACAGCATGAACTGCTTCCAATGCAAGTTTCTCAACATGGGAGTAGTTGATTTTTGGTCCAACCAGGCCTCAGATCAGGTAGTAAATCATGTGCTCTTCAAGAAAATTGTCTTCTTGAACCAAGACCATGTCGATGGTCGACTCTGTAGCGACCAACTACAATAAGAAATCTTTATTATAATTGGGTGGTCGAAGCGGGGGGAAGACGTGAGGGCATGTTTCAACGCTTTGAAAGAGAGTTGAGAGGCTTCGTCCCAATGGAAAGGAACATCCTTCTTTAGTAAACGCATGAACCCTTTTGTGATGTTGGCATAGTTTGTGATGAAACGTCGTAAAAAGTTCGATTTTCCCTGTAAACTCTAAAGCTGAGGGACTGTGCACGAGGGAGGCAACTGAACTATTTCCTCAACCTTTAAAGGATCGACCATGATCCCTATTGTTGAAACTATGAAACCTAACAGACAACCCAAAGTCACGCAAAAACTGCATTTGTTTAGATTCAAGCGAATCCGGTAATAGCGACATCGCTCAAAGATAAGTCGGAGGTGTGTGGGATGATCATCTCTCTTGCGAGATCGTGATGCTAAATCATCTAGGTAAGCCTCGACTAGTTGTTTGAGATCGTGGAAAGAAAAGGACATGGCCCACTGAAAAGTGGCTCTAGCATTCTTCAGGCCAAAAGGCATCTTGCGATAAGCAAATGTACCCCATGGACAGATAAAATTTGTTTTATGCTGGTCCTCGGGTTTGATCTGTATCTGATTGTATCCCGAGAAACCATCCATGAAAGAAAAGACCTTGCAGCCTATGCATTCATCGACAATTTGGTCAATAAATGGAGTGGGGAAATTATCCTTTGGACAGGCCTTGTTCAAATCATGGAACTCTGTACATACGCGAATCGTACCCTTATTTTTGTTGACTGGAACAGAATTCGACACCCATTGAGTCAAATGGACGGGGTAGATGAAACCATCTTTGAGTAGTTTCTTTACTTCAGCCTTAATAGCTGTTAATTACCGAGGATTAACCGAATGAAGCTTCTGCCAGAACGAATTGGCATCAGGGTAAGTCATGATTTCATGTTCAACGATTCTTGGATCAATGCCTGGCATTTCCTCGTAAGACCAGGCAAAAACATCGTGGAATTATTTAAATAAATCTGTATAGATTTGAATCTCCTCAGGGGAACAATCCGCTCCGATGAAGACATTCTCCACGATGTCATGGGTTTCGGAGATATCAATAGGTATATTTTTAGCGATGGTTTCCATATTACCCTTGGCATAAACTGCGTGCATAGCTAGAGGATTAATAGGAAAAGACCTATCTCCAGTCATAGTCAACACAAATTCTCCTGCGTCTATTCTTCCTAACTCTAGGAGGAAGTATGATCTATGATGGAGATCATCCCAAGGTCTTTCTGGACAAGTCAACGCCTCTAAAATTTCCTCGTCAGAGGGTAATACCAATTCTAAGGAATCATTAGTGGCAAGGGAACCTTGAGCTCAGGCAGGCTCGAGAATTGGATCTAACTCTGGTGCAGGAGTCAGATCGGGGTCGACTGAAGCTTGTTGGACTATAGAGTACGCAACTTCTGTTGCAAACAAGGGCATGGACATGCCATGGTGCCTTGTCCCTTCCATCATGGCTGATGGGGAAGGAAGAATTCATGGATCATTAAAGTAAGTCGTGCGGAACGACGACACTGAAAAGATTTCAGCCTTAGGCTAGTTAGGGACAACCAATATCATTTTGACATCGTCGGAAGGAGGTGGGTAATTGAAAGTACCCATGAGAGGTGGGCACAAACCAACCCCCATGTTGACCACGCCAGGTTGTGGGTTATCAATCATCGGGACTGTGGATGCCCCCGATGAAGGGTTAGGTCTGGATAAAGACAATTGATCAATGGTCATGATCCAACCCTCATGTGGAAACAACAAGACCTGAAAAACTGTGGTGGCCACTGCATGAATGGAATATGTCCAACTCATTCCTAACAGAAGGTTGTAGTCGAGAGGCGCATCGACCACTTCAAATTCGACACACACGGTCTTTCCTCCTAACTGCATGGGGAAAGAAGGAATGATTCCATATGGTCTGAAAGAATGACCATCGAAATTCGTGAGAATATTAGGTGAAGGAGACAGAACAGGTTGGTCAATGGCCTTCCAACATGCCAACGACATCATGCATGTCGAGGCACCCTCATCAACCACCGTACGGAAAATATTCTGGGTAGACGATTTTGTGGGGTGAGCCACTACTATCTGAAATGCAACGTGGTATGGGAGACGAGGTTTCAAGTCGTTTGTATCAAGCATGATATTTCCTATATTACATGTCTCAGTGGATCCTAAGGCAGCTAACAGAGACTTTCTCTGCGAAGGGCATCTATGGAGGACCTCCAAAGAAGACATCATGCAAGGGGTTTGTGACAAATCCTCAACCACAAAGTAGTTATGGGCGGCCCTTACATTTGGATTATGTGAATCTTTCTTGAACGCCCCTTTCAGGATGTGTTTCATTGTTTAACCCATCATTCTCTCGATATGGAGAGGAACATACGGGTTTTCGACTTCTTTTCCCTTTTCGGCAGTACTTGGCATTCTGTAATCATGTGCCCTAGTAGATATGTGGGATTCACCTTTCAACATATAGACGTTCAAATTCAAGGGATTTATAGACGACGAAGGGGGTCCCTGACTTCCCCCATCCGCGTTCATAGAGGCTTGAGTTAAATTTTTTCCATGACAAAATGGGTTCATTAACACTGCAGGATTTTGCAGCGCAAATAACTTTTGGGCCTCCGGGCGTTGAGATCACAGGTGAGTCAGGTGGTCTTCCACACAAATATTGCATGGATACTTCGACTTATTTCTCTCTATGTTTCCCCCGCCAACATTATTGGTGGGTTTCTTATCCCCCTTACCCTTCTTTCTTTGTTTTTTCTTCCCTTCAGCCTATTGGATAGCCTTTGGGTTTGTCAATTGCACGTTGTGTACATCTGACGTCTAAGCAGGGGGAGCATCCAAACTAGGAGTTGGGTTGGCCACTGTCTGTTGTATTGAAAATTGTTGCAATTGGTTTGACAGCGAATCAGTGGGCTTTGCTTGTGATGAACCAACAATGTCATCAGCATGTGGTCCAGACTTTATGTCTAGTATTATCAAGAATAGACCGTGGCACATCTGAAAAAACTTCGTAAAGAAAACCAGACTAAGAGTAAATTAGCTATAGTTGTTGAGATCTCATTATCACTTCTTCCTCCAAAAATACCCTCGACGTTGCTACGCCCTTGGATAGTTGGGGTACTAAAGACTTAAGGAACCATTCTAGCAAGAATGTTGGTGGAACTGGTACTTTAATCAAACTCTTCCAGTGCCACCATTCTCAGATGTGATCAAAGATATGAGCGGCCTTTGTCTGCTCAAAGTTGGCCAACAATTCTGTGTCGCCATCGTATCTCACGGGTAATTGAAAATAGTTTAAGAAAACCATTGCCAATTTGCCAAAAGTAGAGTATCTTGAATGTTCGAGCTCGATGTACCATTTCGTGGCACTCCTGATAAGAGTGCATTGAAACAGACGCAACTAAACAGAGTCATCCCTCAAAGAATTGGATGAGCACCATAGATGAAATATGGTCACACGATCGACTGAGTCTTCGTTAGGCTTGCCTTCGAACTTTGGAATGTTCGAGGGCAACTTGGTTGGCATGGCAGGCCAGCGTGGATTGTGAAAGAATGGGTCATTCAATAATATTGACAAGTCTGGAAAATGCAAAGTTGTCAGAAATGGTAGCTTAGGTTGTTGAGTATGTACTGGAGGATAGGAGCCTGGGTTTTGGCTGGCACCAAGTTGCCAGGAAAATTTAGGCTGCTAGCCTGGGTTCTGGTAAAAACCATGGACTAGGTCAACGTTTGGATGTTGTGCTTGTTGATACGTCATCGACTGGCTCTCGTAGTAGGAAATTGATGGCTAAGAAGGGATTTCTCCCAACGTAGTGTTCCAAAGGTTCTGGAAAGGGTTTCCCCCTATCGATCCGACGGGAATAGGTACCGAGCCTTTCTCGGGGTTCCATTGACCATGGAAGGGGTTGCCCCTGGTCGACATCCCTGATGAGGGAAATGATCCTTGCCATGGATTCCAAGGTCCTTGAGAAGTGTGTGCCCCCTGTGCAGGAATAGTACCATGCGCAGGATTTTGTGATACAAAACTAGGGTATCCCCCGGCCGAGATGGCAACTAACGAGAATGCATTGTTATCAAACGCGTCGAACAAAGATAACGACAAAGAACCCATTGGTGTGGCACTAGAAGAAGGTCCTTGACTACCTGCTCCAGACAGGTTGTGGTTCATGGTCGACAAGACGAGTTGCTGAGGAGTGCCACTGAACGAGGGAGACGACGGAGGTATATGACCCCCACCATAAGGGAAAGAATTATAAGAGGCTAAGGTGCCCCCCATGGACCCTTACAGTGGAGTGTTCGAGCTCCCTTCCCCAAGACCCAAAGTCTGTAAAGTGGAGTAGGAGAGGACCAAGTTCGTGTCAAAGCTGGGCATCCCGTATGAAAATGTAGGGTCCGTCGCACTCTGTGTAAATGGTGCAGTGATCGTCGCCATGGATGGAATCATACCACTTCCCGAGGTAGAGGCGTTCGATACCATAGTGGCCCGTACCTGCGAAGGTGAGTTAGGAGGTGAAGTGCCTCCAGTTGTGGCAGTTGTAAGGGACTATGAGGACTCCCTGACGAAGTAGCAACATTTTCTTCCATTTCTTTTTGTAGGATTATCTGACGCTTGTGGTGTGTTACCCTTGGAGGGGAAATCTATATCAAGAGTGGCGTCGACAAGTCAGTGATCGGAGAGTTATATAGACCGAGAGCTTCTACTCCGAGGTTAGAAATAGTTGGTCCCTATGGAAACAAATATTCTCCTCTCGGAGATGGCTCAGGTACAGATTCCTTTGGCCCAGTCGCCTCAAATGACCCTTCTTGGTCAAGTGTTCACCTTTGCGATGGCAGTAGTGGCTCCAAGTTAACTGTCAACAGGCCCAAAATCCTTCGTGACCGACGGAGCTCTTGATCTTCCACTGTGTGAGAGGATCAATGCCACACTAAGGCTTTCTATCATTGAAGACTAAACGATGCACTAGAAAAATCTCCTATAAGATGCAGCAAGCAAACCACTATTACTAGTTGGAAGAGAAGTTACAACAACCAACACTAGAGCAACTTACCGGTGAAAGTGCAACTCAAACAAGGAAGCACCCTTCGAGTATAATCTATAAAGCGTGGCTCGATGTATGCCCTAGGTACCGCAGTATACCCCCGCAGTCACCTATGTAAGTCCGTAAAATCAAACCCAACTAGGTTTCCAGCTCGTGAGTGACTACCAGGTGGGTACAGTCAATAGTCAGGTGGACTGCAATGAGCAGGGTATCAAGCCCGAAACCTATCGAGGGTATCAAAAGCAAGTGTTCTGAAAGACGACTGAGGAACTCGAACAGATTCGAGACCCACGAAGCTCCATGGAAAATGAGATCAATGTAATCCCAAGATAATTCCTCTATATGCTTTCCTCTGCTACGATTGGTCTGGCTTTGGAGGGGTTATCTCTGCTACCTTTCTGCACACGACCTCATGTTTATCCTCTATGTTAGAGGGGATCCCAGATAGTTTCCATGTTACTGGACCTTTTCACTCCCTAGCACAAACTCCTATGTTTATTTTATAGCCTTGAAGAGTTTCCTCTCCAACCTAAATCAAGGCTCTAGCCTAATCTAGTTAATGGACCCTACAAACACAAAGTCTGATTAATTTTAATTAAGCGTTAATTTTAAGTGGTTTATCTTAATTCAAAGGAACGTAAATGAAACTGACGATGTTTGTTAAGAGATGAAAGAGAAGAAAAAATGCTGGAAACAAAATTACTTCTTTTTCAACAAACAGAGATTTGCAAATTAAACACTCTTTAACCAACTTTTCTAACTAACTTTTCTCTCTAAGATATTTTAAAAGAAAAACTAAAAACTGAATTTCGCTCGACTACGAGCTACTTAAAGTCCTAAGTATTTAGTAAAGAACCTAAGAAAACACTCTTCTTCCTAAAAAAACAACTAACCTAACTACTTAACCAAACAAGAAACTGATTTTTTCTTTTTTATGCTCCAAAATAAGAAACTTGAAAATGAATTCTTTTATTTTCTTCTAAAGCAAGTAAAAAGGGAAAAGTGAAGACAAGACGAGACCAAAAAACCAACTTCTGGTCCACTGTGGCTCGCAGAGAGTTACTGACAATAATAAACAAGTTAATTAGAAAAACTCACAAAAATTGTCTCAAACCCTAATCAAGAAAACATAGGAAATATTGGTAAATAAAAAGCTAAATACTATCAAACCTAGGCCAAAGACTGTACGAAACAAAGACCAGGGATAAATCAAGAAAACCCCTGAGAAAAATGGCTTCATAGGGAAGAGGATGACTGCCTCTTATTTAAAAATATTTTCCTGACACATGCACACAACTGAAACTTCAGCGATGTGCGTATGTACCCAAGTTGTCCAAAGATAGGGCGTGTATGTACGCGTACAGACCCACTGCAGGTCGCGTACACCTCTGTGACTTCTCTAAAAAAGAAAAATTAACAGTCAAGCACAGACAGGGAGTACTGGTATGGAATACCAGAATCCCTTAAAGACACAGAAACTTATTGAAACTCAAAAAATAGTAAATAAACCAATTAAAAATACCCAAAAACAGAAATCCCCTAAAAACCCTAGAGGCTCCCTAGTATGGTCGCCAATTCTGCTATAGTGGGAAAACCCCCCTACGGACTACACTAGGGTTCTAAAGTGCAGGCAGAGCTAACCGTATAAAGTCTCCTACTCTTAACCACTATCCTGACAACACCCCACATTCATATATAAAGTACAAAGTATAGGGATCCAGTAGTCTTACCTTGAACTCCACATCTGGTGTCGATCCCAATGCATTCGGTCATTTCTCGACTGAAAATATCCTCCCAAGGTTGACCTGCATTCACCAAAAGACAAAGAAAAAAATGTGAACAAGCATTCTATATATGGATTAATGGGTTAGATTTCATAACAAAATTTAAATCAATCATACAGATTAAACACATCATATGGCAAGACGGCAAAAGTACTTCTTTATATTAATCTCATAATGTCACTTACAAAATGAGATCGATGACTACTCCTCGAACCCGGTCCTAGGCTCCTCTTCACCAAGCTCCAACTGCTTCCACGTATCCTTCTTCTCTCACACTTTTCTCTAGAGAATAGGCATAGATTTATGGATTAGGAAAAATGGCAAGAATGGGGAATTCTGGCTCAAACTCACAAAGTGGCTGCAAATTCTTGGGGCAAGGGGGGATTAGGAAATGGGCATATTTTCACTACTTTCATGCTTCTCCCTAGAATGGGACCCCAACACCTTCTTTTATATGCCAAAAAGATAGTTATTCGGTTGGGTGACGGGCTATGGGCAGTCAATTGGTTAGGAAACTACCCAAAAGCCCGTATTCCCTTGCAACTTTTTATTTTTTGCAACTTTTATAGGTATACGCTGGTTGTAATGGTGCAACTAGCGTACATACATGGGAAGTAGTGGTGCAGCTAGAATACATACGCGGGTAGTAGTGGTGCAGGGCGCGTACATCTTCAAAAATTTGGTTTTTAAGAAGAGTTATTCAGTATTGGCTTTGCAAAAATAGTAAGTAAGATGGCTTGTTGCTAGGTATGCATGTTTGGTGAAAATTAGGGTTATAAAAACATTCCTATAAATAAAATTGGGAAGACTCATCACGTCCACGTGTGCATTTATAAATACAATTTATAAATTATACATGTGTGCATTTATAAATACAATTTATAAATTATTTTGGTTCTTTTATTCCAATATTACTAAATGCATTTGATGACGTGTTCTACCTTTCGGGGTATATATATATAACACATAAAATATTTAATGTCAATTGACTTTTGGAATGGGGTATATATATAAAACACATTAAATATTAAATATTTAACATCAATTGACTTTTGGAATGGCGCACACTATGCGGTAATTACTTTTCAAGAAGAGTTGAGTACATTAATCAAATTGAATTGGAATTTGTGCAATATTGTTTTTTAAAAAGGGAATAATTTTTAATCAAAGGAAACTTTCCAATATATATAGGCTCGAAGCCATTACAACATACTCATTATGTGTTTTAGTAATGTCATTATGTGAATTGAATTCGGGTGGGGAGTATAACAAACATTCCTCACAACCATTCAAGCTACACCCAATTTGTGCAATATTGTTATTACACTCTTCCATTATCACTTTAATTTCAGTTAGAGTTACTTTGAGCCTTGCAATTCTGAATTTCAGAGAGCGTGACGTCAGATTGTTGCAAGAATGTGGAAACCTAAGCAACGTGGCATTGTCTAAACATTCGATTTTTTGAATTTTTTCATTGGAATCTGGTGAAACAGATTTTAGTGAAATTATTATTTTTCTGTTGTTTAAATTGCATTTTTGAATGCATAAATAAATTCAGCATCCTGAAAAACCCTCAGAGCACTCCAATTATATATACTCAATCACTCAGATATGAAATTATGACAATTTTTGGTCGGATTTCGAACAAAAATGATTAGAAAATATACCCATAAAAACGTCAAAAATGCAAAACGTTTAGACTATGTGAAGAAACCCACTCTAAGGGATATTCCCGATTTATGAGAGCATGGGCTAATAATTGATTAAAAATATGAAAAATTAAACCATGTTAAAGTTTTTTTCAAACCCAATGTGGTGTCAGAGCTCATTCTTGGTGACCAATAATCACCTTGCTATGCAACATAAAATGTTGAATGAGATTGTATATACACCGTCAGATTTGAATTTCTTCAAATATGGTAGTGTATATGCAACCCCACACAATATTAAATGTTGTGTAGAAGCATCGTTATTTATCGTCCTCTTTCTTGCGCAAGAAATTGGATGCATTTTTTTCTTTCTCTTTTAGCTAATTTTCAACGGGAAAAATAGGACCATGACACTTAGGTCCATTTTTTAAGTTTTTTTATGTAGGATCCAAAGAAACAAATTACACTTCTAAATTCCTCTAAAAAAAATTATTGATTTCACAAAGAAAATGGTTCAAATTAGAGTTTAAGAAGTGAAAATATTGCTAATTTAAAATTGTTTTTTTTATCTTACAACCACAACTTTATTCTAGAGATTGTACGACATACAATTTTTGACAAGTTGCTTAGATTGAAGTTAGACCAAACTCAGGTGAAAGAGCACTTCAATAACTTCATTTTGACATATTATATTATATACTTTTGAGCCTTGTTGAGCAAGTTACAACGATTTCAAAATGTTGCCTCAAAATTGTAGCCGCACAAAGGAGATCCATTGAAAAGTAAGTCATTTTTTCAAAACCCTAGTTTTATTTGCAGGATTTTTTCCAAGCAAGATGTTTTTTATTAGAAAATCTAATGGTCTTAGTATTGGATAACACATAAATTCGTGGAAGTCAAAATTTTATTGTAGCACGCATGACCTGTAGAGTGATTCCATACGTAAGAAGTATTTGAAGATGTTACCCTACCTTAATGTTATCTCTACATGTGTTTATTCTTATGTAGATGTATTTGGTTATTCTGAAGTGAAAGATTTATTTTTCATACATAGAATTGCTACAAACTAAATTTGAAAATCTATCTACTTATGTGTCAATTCCCATTTATATGATTTTATTATCCTCTTTTTTGTCCATATATATAACCCTCTCTACTCTTGAGATGATGTGACGCAGTCACATCCCTCGATCTTGTACAAAATCAACTACAGAATCAGGTTTCTTCCCACATAGTGCACAACTAACAGCTAATAATGTAACATAAATTTAACAACTCAAAAAATGTCAAGAGAAATTACCTTACAGGAAAATGGAAACAAGAGACAACACTAATTACAAGGTCTGAAACTTTATTTATTAATCAGACAGAAAGATTGGTCTTCTATAATCTCATTACACTTCAGCCAATCTCGCATAGTTTTCCTTCAAATGTAATGACAGGAAGCATGCCCATTTTTCCATGATAATCCTCCAAAAACTATGATCCTTTCTTTGCTCTCTCTTTTCTCCTCCTCCTTGACGTCCCCCTTTCCTCTTGTTCCCTTTTTCCTTTTCTGCCCCCCCCGAACCGTTTCTTGTTTTTCTTCCCCAAAATGCATTTGAGGCTAAAAATTACAACTATCCCCATTTTTAAACCATTCTCCAACCATTTGTTTCTTTCCTGAGATGAGTTGGACATTGGTGGGTTCCAAAGGTCCAACTTCTCCACTATTTCCTTCCAACTGCCTTCCTCTTAAATTTTTCTTCCATATTCCACAAAATCCACCTAAAGAACATGGAGTATGCCACATGGAGTACTCACACTCCTATTTTTCTAACACTTCACGTTGTTGCAACAATTGATATTTCACACAGTGTTGCAGCAGTTGGGATTGTGACACGATGTTGCAACAACAGGGATTGCAACACGATGTTGCAACAAATGGGATTGCATACGATGATGCAACAATGTCTTCACGGTGTTGCAACAACTAGGATTTCGTGTGATGTTGCGACAACATATTCATGGTGTTGCAACAACTGAGATTGCAACATTTGATGTGTTGCAACAATAAGAGTTTCAACACTTATTTCACCCTACAATGGCTCACTTGAAATTGAATTTTTTTTGGTTGGTGTAGATTGCTTGAGGCCAAATATGCTCCTACATCAGACATCCTTGGTAAGAAAAACATGAGCTCCAGCTCATGTGGAGGTAACTATAGATTCCACAGAGGATGAATATCCTCGTAGGCATGCTAGATTTTTTTCAGGAACCCACGATGCATCTTCAGAACCCCTGTTTTTTCACTTAACTAGATACTCATAATATTTCTTATTTTGGGTCCTCTTGCTAATCCTCTTCGCTAAGATTTTCTCTAATTCTTTGTTTCTACCACCTCCTCCTATTTCTCCTACTCTTGTTGCTCCTACTCTTCATGGTGACATCCTTAGAAGTCGTCTTGTAGCCCTCACTTATACTTACATTCACATGCCTTAATTTCAAACATTGTTTCCCAAACATCCAAGCATTGCTTCCCACTATTGATGTTATGGTAGTTACAGGAGGTATTATCCTCCACGTATAACATTTGACGAGATTAGAATATTCTGGGAAGCTAGAAAAACCCTAACGGATGAATAAGAAACCTAGAAGACAATTCGACTCAATAGAATAATTTATATTAAAGAATTATCCTCCAGGAAGAGAAGTCAACCAAGATAGTTGACTTGGAGCACTATAAATAGAGAGCGCTTGAGCTCATTTAGTCACACTCTCACTCACAACCTCATAAGGACTAGTGGTGCGCATAACTGGAGGAGAGATACAATTGTCGCAGTAGTGACTTGGTCTTTGGTTTATGGTTTGGTTTCTCTACTTGGTGCCCTAGATTTGGAAAGAGGTATGCTACCTTGGTTGGATATTGGTTCTAGTGATTGCTTCCATAATTATTCTATATGTCAAGGTTAAGGTGCTTGGGGGTGGCCTTGTGCCTATGATTGGGTGACAATGTAGTGATATTGTCTATGGTGAAAACGAGCACACCTATTATTTTAACATGTTATGGGCCCACACTATCTTTGGACAATCTAACCACTAGAAGGTAGATTGGGAGGTTATTTGCTTGTTGTAGCACCAGTTTCATTTGCAGTTGCAGTCAGAGTTTTGTTCCAGCAACAAAACCGTAACCCTCTTATTGAGGCACCTTAAGTTAAGCACTTGACCTAATTCCTGGATATTCTAGTGCACCTCCTGTTACTCTTATCTATTCAAGGTTGAGTTTTTGGTCAAAGTCAATGGTTGACCAAGTCAAAGTCAAAGCCAATGCATCCATGACTTACTATATGAAGTGAGAAAGCAAGTTAGAAGGGGATTCAAAGTTCATAGCATTGAAGACAAGGATTGACCTCATCCTTTCCAAGAACAAAGTTCTAGATATCGTAAAAGGAAAGATCATGGAACTAGAGTTTGAAGCAGGAAAATATGAACCTTCAAAGAAGGCCAAACATGATGAACCAAATCTCTTCTACTACTCAACTCTTATTGGATCTATTGAAGATGACATATGTTTGATCGATAGTGGAGCTTCAAGGCATATGACAGGTAACCATAAAAATATCCCAAGCATAACATAAAAGGAAACATCTCATAAAGTTGAGCTTGGATACAAGAACTCTTATGCAGTTAAGGGAATTGGACAAGCTACTATCAAGATGGAATCAGGTAACTCTATTAATCTCAGTAATGTTTTATATGTTCCTGGTTTGAAAAAGAATCTAGTATCTATTTCTTGTTTGGAAGAGAAAGGAGATAGAGTAGATTTTGTAGATGGAAAAGTTCTTGTATGGTCTAAAGATTCAAATATAGAAGACGCTAGAGTCATTGAAATTCATGAAGGAAGATTGTATAAACTCCTAGGTCATAATACTCAAGCTCTTGCACATGATGAAATAAACCCTAGTGAGTTATGGCATAGAAGGTATTATCACCTTCATTATCAAGCATTTCCATCTCTAAAACAAATGGTTGTAGGCATACCAAAATTACAATATGTGCATGAAGGCGTTTGTAGAGAATGTGCACTTGGGAAGAATATTAAGAAACCATTCCCAAACAGTGAGAATAGATCCAAAGACATATTACACCTAATACATTCAGATATATGTGGTCCTATGCCAATGAATTCTCTAGGAGGCTCTCTTTATTGTGTGACGTTCATAGATTAATTTTCAAGAAAGACTTGGATGTATCTGATAAAGATGAAAGATGAAGTATTTGGCAAGTTCCAAGAATTCAAAGTTGAAGTAGAGAATCCAATAAATAAGAAGATCAAAATTATAATAACTCATAATGGGGGGGAATACACATCCAAGGAGCTCATTTCCTTTTGTAAATATGATGGGATTAGGAGAGAGCTCATTGTCCCTCACAATCCTCAACGAAATGGTGTGGTTGAAAGAAAGAAAAGAACTATTGAAGAATTGATCAAGGAAATGATGAATGACCATAATTTATCCATGTTCCTATGGGGAGAAATAGTTATGACAACCATTTATGTTTAGAACAGAAGTCCACATCGTATAATGAAGAACATGACTCCAGAAGAAGCCTTCTCCAGAAAGAAGCCAAATATTGAACACTTGAGAATATTTGGATTCCCTATCTATATTCATGTTCCCAAAGATAAAATAAAGAAGTTGGAACCTTTAGGAAATAAAGGCATATTCCTTGGATATAGTGAATCATCAAAATCATATAAAATATATGTTCTAGGTCAGCAGAAGGTTGAAATTAGAAGAGACGTAACTTTCGATAAAAGGATTGCATTTAAGAAATCTATAGAAGAATCTGTAGACTCCAACAAAGAAGAGGAACATGAATACACCAAAGAAGAGAGCACATGTTCTCCAGAAAAATCCAGTGAAGAACCAAAACCACCACATGAACCTGTGGAACTAGTTATTGTACCTAATACTAGAAAGTGACCAGCATGGCTTCAATCCATCTTCCAGGAAGCAGAAAAGCATAAATCTCCTAGTGACACCTTCAGACAAAGAAAGAAACCCAAAAGGTTTTCTAGTTATGCGACACTCATGACAAGTCTTGTTAATGAAGAAACTTCCACCTTTGAGGAATCAATCAAGCAAAAATAATGGAAGGAGGCTATGATGGAACAATACCAATCCATCATGAAAAATGATGTATGGGAAGTTGTTCCTAGACCCAAAGAAAAGTTTGTAGTTACTTCAAAGTGGGTTTATAAGATAAAGCATGGAGTAGATGGGAGTATATATAAATAAAAGGAAAGATTTGTGGCTAGAGGTTTCTCCCAGTAGGAGGGAGAATATTATGATGAGATGTTTTCTTCGGTTTCCAGATACACATCTATCAGATCCATCATATCTATAGCAACATCCATGGGTTGGAGTTCACATCAGATGGATGTAAAGACCGGCTTTATCAATGGAGTAATTGAGGAAGAGGTATATATAGAGAAACCTTAAGGTTTTGAGGTACACCCAAGAGAAACCCATGTATGCAGATTGAAGAAGGCCTTGTATGGACTCAAGCAAGCTCCAAGAGCTTGGTATGCACGTATTGATAACTATTTGATGAGACTTGAATTTTCCAAGAGTCATGTTGATCCAAACCTCTATTACAAGGTTGTGAATAATGCACCTATGATTCTACTTTTATATGTTGATGATTTTCTCCTGACAGGTGCAGAGCCTCTCATTATTCAGTGTAAGAACGAGGTAGCCTCAGAATTTGATATGAAGGATATTGGTCTCATGCACTACTAATTGGGACTAGAATTATAGAAGAATCATGGTGAACTCTTACTAGGACAAGGGAAGTATGTTGTAAATATCCTTCAGAAGTTTGGGATGATGGATTGCAAATCCATGAAAACTCCCATGGTAACAGATTTGAGGAAGTTGAGATACTCTGATTATGATCCAGTAGACTTGTCCCTGTACTGGCATTTGACTGGCTCATTGATGTATTTGGTAAATACCAGGCCAAACATTTGTTTTGATGTGAACATGTTGAGCCAGTTCCAAGTGGAACCCAGACATGAGCATTGGATAAATGCAAAGCATATCTTGAGATATCTTCATGGGATGATAACCTATGGTTTGAGATATGCCTCAAACAGTGAAGTACAACTGCATGGATTTACTGATTTAGATTGGGAAGGGAGTAAAGATGATAGAAAGAGTACTTCTGGTATGTGTTTCTTATCCAGATTATTTTTGGAACAAAATGAAAGAAGACATATTACAATGAAATACACATAAAAATTTCCAAAAATAGAGAAATACAACAATACATGATTTCTATTAATGAAATAAATGTACATAGACTGTAAAAATACAAAGTGCAAGACTCGCTAGAATGGTGGAAACTTTATCTCTGAGAAAGATGTGACAACTACGCTCATTCACAAGAACATGATAACAATGAGGCTCTGAAGGAATTTTTATGATAAACATGAATGCCAAAACCCTAGACATCCAAAAACCTAACCCTAGGAGATGAAGCTCCAAAATTCATGTGAGCCCCGTTGGGGTAAGTTATTACATTAACTTCCTGAGGTCGTAACTTTTTCATACGATCTTTGTTTTAGGCGTGTGATAACCTGTTGGAAAGGTATTTTCAAGAACTACACATTATGTCGTCAAAATTTGACTTTGTCTACAGTTTGACTATGGAAAGACAAGAAAACACTCTTTAGAGCCCCAAAATGGCCTTGGAAGTACAAAAAGATGTACTGAAATGAAAACTTCCAAAATAAGACAGTTGGAATAGGTGGTAGCCACCAATATCCACCTGGATGTTGTGTAGGGCTTCAGGACAACCCCATAAGTGCATAACCCACAATTACAAAGAAATTTCCCTATTACAGAGAAATGTGTTGAACTGAAAACTATCAAGATGAGACAGTTGGAATTTGGAATAGGTGGGTGGCCACCAATATCCACTTGGATCATTTTTAGTTTGGGATATGCTATAATATCATGGGGTAGAAAGTGTTGGGTATGTGTTATATTCTTTGCACGACTAGAAGTGTGATATAGAAAGGCAAAAGACTACTCCATACACACCTCAGCAAAATAGAGTTGCAGAAAGGATGAACATGACATTGATGGAAAAAGCAAGGTGCATGCTCAGTGGTGTCAGGTTAGGGAAATAATTATGGGCAAAGGAAGTGGGTACTGCATGTTACATGGTCAACATATCACCCTCATCGGTGCTGGATGACAAGACTCCACAAGAGGTATGGATTGGTAAGAAACCATCTCTCACACATCTCAAGGTATTTGGTTGTGAGTCCTATGTTCATGTTCCAAAAGAAAACAAGAGTAAGCTAGATAAGAAGGCTGAAAAGTGTATATTTATTGGGTATAAATATGGTCTCAAAGGTTATAAGATTTGGAACCCAGAAACTAAACAGGTTGTGTATATTCAAGATGTGGTATTTAGAGAAATGAAGGTTGTTGTTAAACCAGAATTCTTACCAAGTAAGGAAGAACCAGAGAAAATAAAGTTTGATTTAAAGGATGATGAATCAGACTCTACAGAAGAACATGAATTAGAAGAAGAAGATCCTCATACTCTAATATTGAGGAGATCGGTTCGAGAAAGAAGGCTATCAGAAAGGTATACTCCATCTAATTTCCGTTCAAATTTTGATTTTTCTATTACTGATGATGATCCTAGAACTGTCAGGGAGGGAGTGGATTCAAAGGATGGAAAAATATGGAAAAAGGCCATGGATGAAAAAATGGCAACCTTGGATAAGAATGAGGCTTGGGATCTAGTGGAGTTTCCGATTGGAATAAATCCCATTAGCAACAAATGGGTATTTAAAAATAAGCTAAATGCAGAAGGAAAAGTGGAGAAATACAAAGCTCGGTTAGTAGCAAAGGGTTAATCCCAGGTTGAGGGAATTGATTTTGGTGAGATTTTTTCTCCTGTTGCCAAGTTAACTTCTATAAGATTTGTGTTATCTATTGTTGTTGCATTTGATTTTGAAGTAGAACAGATGGATGTGAAGACAACATTCCTACATGGGGGTCTGGAAGAAGAAATCTATATGAAAAATCCAAAAGTATTTGATGTGAAGGGAAATAAGGAGTTGGTATGCAAGCTGAAAAAAGCTTTGTATGGTTTAAAATAATCACCAAGGACATGGTATCAAAAATTTGATACTTATATGATGGGACTTGGCTTCACAAGAATAAAAGAGGATCACTATGTGTATTTTAAATTAATTGGTGATCATTTGATTTATTTGGTATTGTATGTGGATGGCATGTTTCTTATAGGAAACAACAAGGAGATTATCCAGGATGTGAAAATTCAGTTGTCCTCTAAATTTGACATGAAGGATCTCGGTGCTGCAAATTTCATTTTTGGCATGGAAATTAAAAGAGATCGAAAAAATATGAAACTCTGGTTAAATCAGAGAAAATATGTCGAGACAATATTGTAGAGGTTTAATATGCAAGAATGTAAATCGGTCAAGGTCCCTATTCCTATTGGTGTAAAGTTATCTGCAAATCAGTGCCCTAAGACATAGGAAGAGGAGGATGACATGTTTAGTGTTTCATATGCAAGTGAAGTTGGTATTTTGATGTATGCAATGGTCTGTACTAGACCAGACATTGCACATGCAGTGAGAGTTTTGAGCAGGTATATGTCAAAACAAGGGAAGGAGCATTGGACAACAGTAAAAAGGGTTTTCAGGTATTTGCGTGGCACTGCTAGCTATGGATTGTGCTACCAAGGAATACCAGGATTGGATAGATTGTTGGATATACATGGCTTTGTGGATGTAGACTGGGCTAGAGATCTGGATCCTAGGATATCTACAAGCACGTATGTCTTTAACCTGTTTAGAGGAGCAACCAGTTGGATGAGCAAGAGACAGTTTGTAGTGGCACTTTCAACTACATAAGGTGAATACATGGCAGCAACTCATGCAAGCAAGGAAGAAGTATGGTTACAAAGATTGTGTTTAGTTATTGGGTTGGTACAACAAGCTGTAAGGATAGATTGTGACAGTCATCGTTCAATTTTTCTGGAAAAGAACCCAGCTTATCATTCAAAAACAAAGAATATTGATATTCAATATCACTTTGTGAGAGACATGGTTGAAGAAAATAAAGTGTTGTTGATGAAGGTGGACACTTTGAAGAATGTTGAAGATTCATTAACAAAATATGTGAGCACTAAGAAGTTCTCTTGGTGTAGAGGATCCATGGGCATTGCTGCCCTAGATTGTTGACTATGTAACCCTGTAATCCCCTGTATGCAAAGAAAACAATAAGTGGGAGAATATTGGGTATGTCTTATATTCTTTGCACGACTAGATCCAACGTGTTCTACTTTGCATTGGAGGGCCTCTAGGCCCCCCCTTCGTGGGTTGTATGTGTTCAGGGGAAACGCCCTCGAGAATTTTTTTTCCTTGGGAAACGTGTGACATTTTTGCCTTGTTTTTCATGTTGCCTCGATTTTCATGTCCATTGTTGGGCGGTTTTTTAACACATAGTTTTTTCCAATGGTTTTCTATTTCCTGTTAAGGAATTAGGGTTGTTGAATAATCCAAGTCATTAGGTTAGGGTTTTGGATGTCGTTGGCTCCTATATGTATATTGTATTGTAAGCAATGTATCACAATGAATGAATATATAATATGGTGGTTTTCTTGATTTGTGTTTCCTAGTGAAAAATATCTGTGTAATGTTTGTATTTGCCATTTTATCTTTTTTGTTATTTTATTGAAAATCTATTTGTAGTAAAATATTGTACAAGGTTAAAATCTACATTTAAAATAGAAGTCTATTGCACTAAGCACTACAGAAGCAGAGTATATTGTAGCTTGTGACGCTTGTATGGAAGCAGTGTGGCTCTGTAAACTAGTTTCTAGACTATTTGATCAAGTGTTGGATTTGACCGTGATATATTGTGATAATTAGAGATGTGTGAAGCTATCAGAGAACTCGGTGTTCCATGACATGTCGAAGCACATTGAGATCAAGTAATATTTTCTCTGTGATAAAGTCCAGAGGGGAGAATTGGTTCTCTAGTATATCTCCACTGATGAGCAGACAACATATATTTTACTAAGCATTTGTCCAAGATAATTTTTTCATACTTGAGGGACAATATGGTGCTCGTGGAGATTGATCCCTTGGTTGAAAGGGAGGATATGACTTCCTCGGTTAGGAGGGAGCTTTGATATGTGACATCATGGACTGTCCGTGAGCTACATATATGTATCATGCTATTAGAACTTAGAGATGGTCATACAACTTAGATATGATGCTTGCATCATGCTAGATATGATCATGCTAGTACAACTCATATATGATACAAATGGTTGTATTTGTTGATGATATAGTGGCCTAAGGAGCATCGTGCTAGTACAACTTAAAGGTGGACATACATCTTAGATATGTTGTATTGACATCATGCTAGTTATGTTCATGTTAGTACAACTGAGATAGATGATGGTGAGCTGCATCATGCTAGATATGGCCATGACAATACAACTTAGAGATGATGCAGAGGGATCATGTCATGCTAGATATGATCATGCTAGTACAACTTAGAGGTGGCATACAACTTATATATTATGCATTGACATCATGCTAGATATGTCATGCTAGTACAACTTAGAGATGCCATAGTGAGGCATTGATCTACATCATGCGAGTACAACTTAGATATGGCATACAAATTAGATATGATGCATTGGAATCATGCTAGATATGTCATGCTAGTATGACTTAGAGATGATGTATATGATACTCCAAATCAAGCCAATACATCTTAGACATGATGCATTCACATCATGAGAGTACGGCTTAGAGGTGATGGAGTTGATTACATTGTTAATGCAGGATGATATCGGATGATATGATTTGATTTTTTGGAGACTATATGTCTCGAGAAAGTAGCTATATGCTATTGTGGTGGATGTGTTCCACTGATAGTGAATGTGTGTCACTAGTTAATATATGTGTGCTACTAGGAGTGGTTGTGTACCACTAGACAATAGTTGTGTACTACTATGGATATACACAGTTGTGTTCTATTGGATGTAATTGTTCTTATTTCCATTGAGACTATCACTAGTGTTGGAGATGATTTCTAGCTAGATGTATAGGGATGATTTTGCTCGTGGTTTGATCATGAGATAGCATGTGTGGCTATGATGATGCTACCAACATAATGGTTTGTTTTTTCTAAAGACCATTACTGTTAATACCTCCCGACCTAGGAGGGAGTGTTGGTGTTACGGTAGCTACGAGAGGTATTATCCTCCATGTATAACCTTTGACGAGATTAGAATATTCTAGGAAGCTAGAAAAACCCTAACGGATGAATAAGAAACCTAGAAGAAAAGTCAGCTCAAAAGAATAATGTATATTAAATAATTATCCTCCAAGAAGAGAAGTCGGCCCAGTTAGTTGACTTGGAGCACTATAAATAGAGGGTGCTTGAGCTCATTTAATCACACTCTCACTCACAACCTCATAAGGACTAGTGGTGCACATAATTGGAGGAGAGCTACAACCGTTGAAGTAGTGACTTGGTATTTGGTTTATACTTTGGTTTCTCTTCTTGGTGTGCTAGTTTTGGAGAGAGGTACGCTACCTTGGTTGGTTATTGGTTCTAGTGATTAATTCTGGAATTATTCTATCTGTCAAGGTTAAGGTGCTCGGGGGTGGCCTTATGCCTATGGTTGGGTTACAATATAGTGATATTGTCTATGGTGAAAACGAGCACACCTATTATTTTAACACCCATAACTTAGGAGCTAAACCAAATATGATACCACTTAATGCAGTCACCCTCAATCATGTACACAATCAACTATAGAAATATGATTTTTCCACAGAGTGCATAACTAACATCTAACAACGTAACATAAATTTAACAAATCAAAGAATGACAAGAGAAATTACATTATAGGAAAATGCAAACAAGAGACAACACTAATTACATGGACTAAAAAATTATTTATTAACCAAATAGTAAGATTCGTCTTCTATAATATCATTACACTTCAACCAATCTGGCACAGTTTTCCTTCAAACTTAATGACACGAAGCGTTCCCACAGTTCCACACTGTTCCTCCAAAAACTATGTCCCTTTCTCCACTCTCTCTTTTCTCTTCCTCTCCAGTTCCCTTTTTTCCTTTTCTCCCTTTGCCCCCCGAACCGTTTCTTGTTTTTCTTCCCCAAAATGAGTTCAAGGATGGGAATTTATAGCAATCCCCATTTCTAAACCTTTCTCCAACAGTTTATTTCTTTCCCAAGATGAGTTGGATGCTGGTGGGTTCCAATGGCCCAATTTCTCCACCGTTTTCCTCCAACCGCCTTCCCCTTAAATTTTTCTTCGATATTCCACAAAATCCTCCCAAGACATGTGGATTATTCCACATGGAGTATGTGTACTCCTGGATTTGTAACACTTCACGATGGTGCAACAATTGGGATTTCACACATTGTTGCAAAAACGTCTTCATGGTGTTGCAGCAATTAGGATTGTGACACATCGTTGTAGCAATTGGGATTGTGCATGATGTTGTAGCAACCTCTTCATGGTGTTGCAACAACTAGGATTTCACATGGTGTTTCAACAACGTCTTCATGGTGTTGCGGAAACTGGGATTGCAACATTTAATGTGTTGCAGTAATAGGAGTTTCAACACTTATTTCACCCTACAATGGCTAACTTGAAATTGAAATGTTTTTGGCTGACGTGGATTGCTTGAGGGAAAAGATGCTCCTGCATCACAATGCCCTATGTTTTTAGAGCTCCAGTATTTAGGTTAATACAAGTGTTGATATCTTCGATGAAACGATGTCTTGCAATGGCATCCTCTGAGTGTAGTAATGTCTTATTACAAGTCCTCCATAAAAAGAATTATGTCTTTCACATCCATTTTTTTGTCTCACATTTGGTAACAACATTGCCTAAGTTTTTCCTTTCTATATGTTTTTCTTTACTTGAAATCCATGTGCTAAGCTTATATTTCTCCAACTACTCTTATGTGTAAAGAATTGTAGAACATGTTGAATAACAAGTCAAAGGATTGGAACATCATCTTCAAATAATGTCGCACTAATATTATAACACTTTATACTTATCCTTACATGATTCTTGGTGGTTCAAATCCAAAGGGGTAGGGTATGTACACCTCTCTATACTTTAACAATCAAATTATTGCACTAAGAAAATCTCTTGTCCCACAAACAAGGAGTCTCATACACCATTTGATATCTAACTTAGTCGTAACTTTAAAAACAAATTATTATTATTATTATTATTATATATATTCCATACCTTTTTATATACAACACTAATAATAAAAACAAAAAATACATAAATTTCTTATCCATCCCATCCCATTTATTTAAGTAAAAAAAATATTACATCAATACATATACACAAAATTCTATACATAAATCTCACAAATCAAGTGCCTACATCACAAAATTGTACAAAATCACATACTAATACATGTATTTATGAATGGTATATTATACCATTGACATACCAATACATAAAACTCATTTCATAAGTTTTGTGTATGTCAAATCCGTCCTTTTCCATTTTAATTTATTTAGTCGGGTACAAAGAACATCACATTCGAGCACTCTCTCCTTCCATATTTAATTTGTTATTTTAAAGTTATATATATATATATATATATATATATATATATATATATATATATATATATTTAATTTAAAATTTAAAATTTAAAATGGGGTGGGGAAGATAAGGTATAATGGTAAATTTGTATTTTTAAGTTATAAAAAATTGCATATTTTTAATTCATATTTGTAAAAAATAAAATTATATGACTCAAATTTTAATGGGGAAGATTAAAAAATTGTATGATTTGAATTTGAGTCGTAAAGATAAAAATTGTATAAGGAATAAACATGTAAGAAGTGACAATTGAATGTGGTGGAAAAAATAACAACTTCACCTCTTCGAATAATTTAAATTAAACCCAATTAACTAGATGAAAATATATAACTAGTGGAGGATTGGCAACAAGTAAGGAAGAAAGCCAATACTAGGAAAAGCAATGGAAACACTACCAGCCCATCAAATCATAGTCATCCATCGATCCCCTCCTAGAACCCTTCTTTAGCGGAAAACACCAAATAAATCAAGAGAAATCAAAGCAACCCAAGTAACAAATCCCAAATAGAATCACATCTAGCATCGACAAACAAGTTTGCAAGCCTCGACGAATCCAAATTAGGTAGAGAAGACAAAGAAATCATTGATCCAAATCCAATTTCCTCAAGGAACACCCCTCATGTTAGACCCTTAGACTCAGGAAGAAGAAGAGGCAAAATCTGAGGAGGATGAAAGCAACAGAGGAATCCCCACTGCACATGATCAGCTAGTAATAGTGGAAAGAGCTCAACCAAAAGGAAAATATCAGTAAATTCCTGAGGAGGGAGAGATCCCAACTGAAAGAACACACAAGTCAAGAAGAAATACAAATAAGGATTCAAGAGAAGAAGCAACAAATTAGGAGAAATCTCTCCAAAAGCAACACTCAATCGGAATCTATCCAAGCAACATGGGTCGAAAAGGAAGTACCAATGGAACAAATTCACAAGTTCCTCCCAACGAGATACTTCCACACAAAAGTAATGAAGATTCTCTCCTGGAATTGGAGAGGATTCAACAACAAATCCAAGGTCAAAGCCTTAAGAGACCTTATCAAATCTTAGAATCCCTCTGTAATCCACCTCCAAGAGACTAAAATGGAGGAAATAGAAGCTATCCAAATTGGAAAATAAATAATGAACAATGGTGATGGAATCACAAAAATATCTGCAAGAGCATATGGAGGCATCATGACCCTGTGGGATTCAACAAAACTCTAACTCGAGGTAACTTCCTATACAAATAACTAGTTTCTCATTGTTTTTCATAGTAGAGAATCAAGCCTTTGATTTTCCATTATCAACATTTATATTCCTAAAAAATACATGGACAAAGTTGAATGTTGGAGATCTCTATTCTTATTTAAATGGAATTTGGATCTAGCAACATGTATAGTAGCTAGGGATTTTAATACAATCCTGCAAAACTCAGAAAAGTGGGGGGGGGGATTGTGTTAGGGACCCAATGCATGAGAAGATTGAATATCTAATCTTCTTTTGGGACCTCCTTTATATCAAATCTCCCAAGGGTAAGTTAAAAAGCATTCCAGCCTTGGCCACATTGCTGCACATTTGGATCCTTTTCTCATTCATAGCAACTTCCTTCTCCTCCCACTTTCCATTTCTTCTGATATCATCTCCTCTGCTCTTTATAATCATAATCCAATATCCCTTACCCTAGTCTCCTCTCAAAACTTTGGTCCCATCCCTTTCTATTTCAACCCCCTATGGCTCCACAATGCCCTAGTCATCTCTATTATCAATGAAACTTGGAAAACCCCCATTAAGGGTTCCCCTAGTTTTGTTTGGGAAAGTAAATTAAGAGATGTAAAAATGGCCTTAAATTACTATGAAAAGTTCTCATATACTCCTCCTTACCAAGAAAGAGCCTTGAGATTGTTGGGATTAGAAAACATTCAACAAGAAATGGAATATCAGGAAGTGACAGACAACCATTTACAAAAGGAAAGGGAAGCTTATCAAAACTTGCATTTGGAATTTCAAAAGGAAGAGGAGGGTTGGAGACTCAAGTCTCACAGTCTCTAGCTCAAATCATGAGATTCCAATACCTCCTTTTTTCATAAGAAATCACAACAAAGGCATTAAAAAACATAGTCCAAAAAATAAAATCGGATTGAGGACATATTACAGATGATTTCGCTCAGATAAAGGAAGCAACAACCACACATTTTGAAAAACTTTACACTCAATAAAGTGATGAGGGTGAAGAAGGAAGCCAACAAGAATTGTTGGAAAATATTCCGACATGCATCACAAAGGAAGAGAATGAAGCACTACTTCGAGAAATTAGTGAACAAGAAATCTCCCAAGCCATTTTGGGTTTGGGTCAAGATAAAGCACTAGGTCATGATGGGTTCTCCATTACTTATTTAAAGTATTCTGGGAGACAATTAAATATGAAATGAAAAGGATGATAAACTACACTCTAAAGCAATTTTTCTACATTTAGACCCATCTTCCTCTGCAATTCAACTTACAAGGTTCTTACAAAAACCATTGCTAATAAAATGAAGCCGCCATTGGTTAAGATAATCTCAGAGAACCAGAGGGGGATTCATGTAGAATAGGAAAATAATAGATAACATTGTTCTTGTTCAAGAGGCTATCTACGCCGGTCAGATCAATAAAGAAAAATAAATGGTAATCAAGCTTGATATGGAGAATGCCTTTGACAGAGTAAAGTAATCTTTTCTATTTCCAGTGCTCTAAAAATTTGGGTTCTTGATGGAATTTATTGAGTGGATTTGAGCCTGCATTGGGTCCCCCTGGATCGCCCCAATTATCAATGGTATACCAACTCAGTTTGTTTAATCTAGTAGGGGATTATGACATGGATTCTCCCTCTCCCCCTCTCTCTATATCTTAATGGTTGAGTCTCTTAGCATAAAATTGGAAGTTGAGCATCGATTGGGTTGTCTCCTTGGACTACATTTGGCTCGAGGAGTAAAGGAGATCAACCACCCATAGTTCTCAGACGACACCCTCCTCCTTGGGGCCATGTTAATCATAATTTCCATAATATTTAAGTGGGTTTTCGACATGTTTCTTTCATCCTTTGGAGTAAAAGAAAATAATATGAAGAGCCAGATCTATGGTTGGAATTTGACAAGGAATATTCATATGGAAATATCCAGGGTCCTCGACTTCTCTATGGTATAAATTGGTCTTCATTCAAATACTTGGGCATGCCAATTTCTCTAAATTCCCCTACCTCCCAGGTCTAGAGTGAAGTTCTCAGAAAAATGGCAAAACATATTCAGAGTTGGGGTGCTCCTTGGCTCAACCCTGCAGGTAAAATTTTCCTAATAAAGGTTGTCCTTTATTCTCTAACCATGTTTCAATGTAAAACTCTACTAGCACCCAAAGGAGTGCTAGAGAAAATATCCATAAATATCAGAAGTTTCCTTTGGGAAGGGGGTAAATCAAACACAAAAAATTTCCATCTTGTCAATTGGCATACGGTCTACGAACCATTTGACAAAGGAGGTCTAGCAGTCATAGATCCTTCTCTCATGAATTCTTCCTCGGGGGGGAAACTCATTTGGAGGCCAGTATCAAGAGAGACAGAGTGGTGGAAAATGGTTCCCATCTCTAGATATTTCATAATGCCCAGACTTCAGTGCCTTGACATGCCTCTTCCAAAAAAAAAAGGATCCCCTCTTTGGAAATTGATCAAATCCACTACCCCATTAGTTCAAGAAAATATCTCTTATCTCCCAAGGAACGAAGCATCAATCAATGTTTGGATTGATAGCATAATGGGAAAAGATCCACTGGGAGAAATTGAGGAACTTCACCCCCTCATGGAATGGAGTATTCGGCAGGGGTTTATCAAGCTAGAAGATTTTTCTTAATGGGAAAACAATGGAAAATGGATTGGTTGGAAGAGTAGCCCACCCTTCTTTACTTATAAGCCTTGGTTCCTAAATTGTTCCACCTTCTAGCCGGATGTGCTCCAATTCATTCTAATACGCTTTATGGCCAGTGTTGGGCTAGTGCAAAATTATCTGTCAAAAATGGATTCCTGCAACTACTTGTAGACTCCCTTATCCCCTCATGTTCTCAGTTATGGGAATTAATTTGTCATGGAGATGCTCTTCCTAAGATCAACACCTTTTGTTGGATCATGGTGTAGGGAAAGCTATTGATTGTTTAAACTATGCAGAAGAGAGGGATTGATGGTCCTTCCATGTGTGTTTTATGCAAAACTACTTTAGAAACAACTCACCACCTCTTCTTTGAATGCAAATTTTCAAGACAAGTCTAGGCTCAATTGTACAAAATCCTGCTCCATCGTCATACTTTCCCTAACAACTAACACAACATGTTCCTCTATTGGAAACAATATATGTTGTAATATTCATTGAAAAAACTCTTCTTGTGTGTCTCTGGAAGGAAATTTCCAAATTTATATGTTGGTAAATTTGGTTGGCGAGAAACAAGGCTATCTTCCAAGAAAAACACCTCTCATTGCTACAAGTGCACTCATTGGAATGCATCCTTCTCTCCAAAACCCTTTGTTCCAAGGATCACAATCCACAACCTCTCAAGGACCTTGATCGAGTAGAAACAGACTAGAGAAACAATATTATTAGTTCACAATACTTCCAAATTTCCTCCCCTCTGTCAACCCCCCCAACTAGATCCCACTGATAGTTAAGACTTTCCGACCAGAAATTTGTACTATGGAAGTAGCAACAAGTCAAAATCATTCTATTCTTTGATGGGGCTTCAAAAGGAAACCCAAGGGTGGAAAGTATGGGGGGGTCATATATGACCTTGCTGGAAACCATAACATTATATTCTCTTAAGGGTTGGGACACAATAAAAATAATCAAGAAAACGTTTTGACTATGTTCATGAGACTATCTTTGATAAAAGTAAATCTATGAGTATCATCATCATTGGAAACTCGAAATTGATTAGAAAAGGCATGAGGCATATAATCCATAGATCCCATCCTAATATGCAAAGAATTTATCACAGGATCAAACTAGAGGATAAAAACTTCCACTCTGTGGATTACCTTCACATTATACGACATCAAAATAAGGAGGCAAATTATTTAGCCAAGAATTCTAAGCACATGGATCAAGGAATTCTAAAGGAAAATGAGGTTTCATTCATTCATTTTATTCCTTAGGTGTTGTGGATAAAGGGGAAGCAAATTATGTATTAGATAAAAAAAATTGGTATTATGGATAAAGGAGGACCAACATATTTATTAAATAAAAAATTTGATACGGGGGGTGATGTGACCCCCATCATTGGGGAACCTTATGATCATGTCAAATCGTATTTCATATTTAACACATGCCCCATGAACCACACATATCATCTGGCAGTCGGCTTCCCTACCCTGCGTGATATAATTTAAAGCCCTTATCCCTCTCCTTCAAGTCGCATGTGGGATTCTCAATCCCCTTGGCGTCACCATGGTAAATCTATCCCCTCCTGATAGTCATATTGTCCTCACTCTGGTTTTCAATGCCCAATACAACCAATCCTCCTCAACATCATCGATACTTTCAAATATTTCCATGCGTGACTATTCAAGCATCTCGTTCAGGTCGTTATACTTTGTTGATACTTAGGCGATGGGAGCAGTAAGATTCGTGGTTTCTAACTTCCCCTCTTCTCTTCCTCTACGTCATTCTTAACACTCTCATAGTAGGATTCATCCCACTTGTTCGGTCCCTAGCAACAACATGTGGCGTAGGAGCCAATTCATTTGCAATTGTAGCAGTTTTGAATTATGTGGCGTAGGAGCCAATCCATTTGCAATTGTAGCAGTTTTGAATTGGAGACAATTAAGTGGAAAAATAAGTTACAACAACAATATAGTGTAGCACTTCAGGAATCTCATTCCCAGCTCGAGCAAAATATGTAGGATAAGGAAGAAAACCAAGATAAGGAATTGGCTATAGTGTTCATAAAAGTTAATAGGCACAAAGAGAAAATTTGATCTCTAGGAAAGGACAAACATGGAAGTCGACCTGAAAACCATGGGCAGTATGAAGAAGTTCCTTTAACAAGATCCCATGCTTCTTGTGAGGTAATACAACCATTGAAACCATAACCATCTCTCAACAACTAGGATGATCCACAGGCTATAGTGGGCATCAAATTAAAACTCCATTAATCAAGTTCAATAAATGTAAATATGTATTTCTTCTCTTCTCATATGTCAGAATACAAACTAGGCAGGAATGACTCTTTTTTGTTAAAATTCTGAAGGACATGAGTCATTTGAGGATTCTCATTCCCTCTGTTTTGTTTTACTAAGAATTACTAAGAAATATGATTTTTTTTTTAACTTTTGGCTCATTTAGCTCAACTACAACCCCTCTTCTATAATACAAACTATCCATTCTTAATAGATACACTAAATATATGAATACCATTCCTTTTATATATTTAATATTACTTGTAAAGGGTGAAAACTTTGAATGATTAAATTTTACATAAAACAATAAGTGTTATTAATGTGGTGACAATTGTTTTAGCATTATTTTATTTTATATTTATTTGAAATTTTTATTGCTTTTAAATTATTTTTAGTCTTTGTAAGAAAGTAAGATATTTTTTTTTACTAAATAATCATTCATGATGTTTTTTAATGGAATGATTATATTTTGTTGAATCAAAATTTGGAATTTTACCTGATAAAAAAGGATGTGTATATGATCATAATGGTACTTTTTTTCTAGAAAGTTTCCTTGACTTTTCTCTAAAAATTTCCATGGACTCTTACAGGTAGGGGGGTTTCTAGGTAACGATTCTTTTTTTCTAACTAATTTCTTTTCTTTTCATGAGTCACATGAATAAAATTGAATAGACTGACAACTTATAAAAGTACAAGGAAATGAATGCTAAAATACATTTTAGTGGCAGTGTTGTGTCATGTATGTCAATGTTTTTTTGGGGAAACTCATTGTTTTTCTTCTTGGAAAATTATGTCTATTCTTTGTAACACCTTGTTTTCCCCCATAACTATAATTATGCTAAGACTTCATGTAATTTGATTATGAAGCATGCAATTATGTTTATGATTAATAAATCACCAAAAAACTGACTGGGAAAGGAAGCCTTGAGTATTGGTCATGATACCACAAGTGGGATTGGTGAGGTGGAACTAAGAGGTTTCAATGGAGAAAATAGGAAGATTGTTCATCGTTATAGCCTACACCTGTAGGAGTTGAATACACCACCTCCCAATGTACCTGGACGACATAGAGACACATGATCAATTATGGTGATTAGGATTCGTAGTTGAAGCAATTATAAATGCTGACAAATTTGGTGCTTGACGAAGCAAAGAGTCAACTAAAAATAGACAGAAGGATGTACCTAGATTTCCTCTTCGAATTCAGGACCCTATGGGAGGGATTGTGTCTAAAAAAAAGCCACATGAATCCCAAGGATAGGTGGAAGAAGAGACCAAAGGTAGAAAACATCATGCAGAGTTGGGAGGAGCATGTTTTTTCACAAGCATATAGGCAGTAGAGGAGATAAGAAAGAGAAATAGTTCACAACAAGGAAAATAAATACGGGGAGAGAACTAGCGCACGAGTTCCTAGTAGATGGATTATCATAGAGATCCATTACGAACAGAGTGAGGCGTAGACTCACAAAGAGATGATATGATGAGTGGGGAGACTCATGCACATAGCTTCGAGTAACAGAGTAGTTGGGAAGTTTTCCTTGAAAAAAATAGGAAACTTTCCCAAGAAAATAATGGTCACCCTAGAGCAGAGAAGACCTAGACCCAGACTGGAGAAACAGAGGGCCGCAACTTGTTACTGAATAGAAATAAATCGACACAGTTAAGGGGAGATCATCGGATTGTGTAACAGAGAATGGGCTCCATTGTGCAAAGGAAATCTAGTTGGGAAGGTACTTGATAAAATCATGGAGGTCTTGAGATCAGTGGGAAGAGGGTAAATTTTGTTGTTGTCGGTGGAGTGAAGGATAGTAACCCTCCTAAACATTTTCTTAATTTGGTAGTTAGTTGAATCAGTCCCTTGGTGGCATCATGGCTTAGCATGGGGGTGGCATGCTATATAAATACCTTGTGCATCATAGCCTACAGTTGGTAGGAAAGGATTTTCCCCTCAGTCAATTGGCTGGTTAAACCCTTCATTGAACATATAAGTGTTATTACTTGTAATTTCTATTGCATGTTTATCAATGAAGATAATTTGTTTGTTGTTTATGAGATAATTGTGGTTAAATGGAAGGAATGTTGAATTCCTGAGTACAATGGATTATGTATGACTATTTTTCACTAATTAATAATGGAAAATATTAATACCTAAATGAAAATGTGAATATATATTGTAACCTTGCAAATTGCTAAGTCCCTTGAATGGAAAGCTCGTAGGATTGTTGATCAAAAAATTGGTCACTTTGATTTCCCACTCTTTGAGTATATATATATATATATATATATATATATATATATATATATATATAATAAAATTTCAAATGATTATAAGTTCATGGTGTAGCCTTCAATCTCATCTTTGTCACACATTTCGTGGATTCAAAATACGAGTTTGTATGCTCAAGATATCTAGGTTTTCATCTAACCTTCCAAAGAGCGCTTCTTTCATGTGCAACAAAGATAATATGTATTGGAACCATGGTTAATTATTTGTACTTAGTCTTCTTGGAACCTCATATTTCCATACTTATCACTCATTCTAAGTCGTGTTCTTGGTTCTTTCATTCTTTTTCTTTTCCATAGTTAGAATTTTTCTTGAAAATTCTTGTAATTTTCCCATCTCCATTCCACACTCATATCCCCTCCTATTATCTATACTTAGAACATTTCTTGAACATCTTCACACTACTCACCACATCCCCTCTTCCTTTCAACACTTAGAATTATTTTGTATTGTGGGTACGTTCCCAAGCCCCTTATCTCTCCTCCCTCACATCCCATACCTTTGTTCGCTTCTTCTTACTTATCCATTTTATTAATTTGTCCCTCCTCATTATCCCTCCATCTCCCCTTACTCCCTCTTATCTTCACCATACTTAGTTTTTTTTAGGGTGTTTCTCCCTTCCCCATACACCACAGGATTTCGTTTCACCATGGGATACTCCATTTCTCCGCGACATACTCCATTTCTCCATGACTTCATGGCGACCCATGACCCTCTTTATTTCTCCCCCCTCACCCCCCTTTTCTCCATCTGCCCGTCATTACTCTCCTCTCATCCTCCCAGTCCCATAACTTAACCATTTTACTAATTTTTGTGCCTCCAATCATTTGATGACACATGGAAACCAGTGAGATCATGACGTGTGGCAATTTTATCAACCAATGAAACCATGACACATGACAACCAATGAAATCATGACATGTGGCAACCAATGGAATGATGACATATGGAAGAAAATGGAATCATGACACATGGATGTTGACTCACCAATAACGTGGCCGCTGACTTGTTTCTAACCGGACATTCGGAAGATGATTATTGGGAAACGAAAATTTTAATTATTTCATTAATTTTCTAAGGGGCCGAATCTCTAAGTTTCCATAATGTCCATATGCTTCACATGAAATGCATGTGGATTTTTTTATTTATAAACATTTAAAACTCAATACCAAAACTGCATGTGGGATATCAATTATTAAGGAAAAGATTAATTTTGAATGAAAAAGTCGAATTTGAATGAAGGGCTAAGATTAACCCATGAGTTGGATGAATGGTTGTTGAGTAGCGAATTTATGGAGGTCGTATCTTGAGATCTGGGAGTCGATTTTCATCAAACTATATTGCATTGGAAAGTTAATTCGATGAGGAACATAATGGAATAGGTTTCGAGAGCTTAAATTGGTCATGATTATCTCAAAAAGTAAAATAACAGTCATCTATATTTTCATGCTTTGTTGATAAATATGCTTGGTACCTCGACTTCACGAGATTATATCTTGAGATCTAGAACTTGAAAACTCGTTTAAATGAAAGGGTTTAAAATGATGAAGATTGCATATAAAATGGTTTAAATGGCTGAAAAGTTAAATATCTTGCCTAGAAAATTCAAATACAATCCTTTCTTTAAAAAGGAAGCCAATTGAAATTTTCAAAATCAAATTTTATTAAAAAAAATTATTAAAGATGAAAAGGGGCCACTTCAAGACATGAGTTTTAATGACATAGAGTCATTAATGATATTGCAATGAGAAATTAATTATAAAGTGATTATTTCAAGAAAAGAGATGTATGGAAAATTCAAGAAGAGAAAAAACCTAACTACCTCAAGAAGTTAGAAGAGAAGATTTTAAAAAGAAAGAAAGGACTATGTCAAAGGGTTAGAAGCAGGAAATTAGAATATCATAATAGAAGTGTCCAGCCATAAACATGCAGTCAAGCTTCTGATCAGGAAATAGAGATCTCCATCTTCTCCATTCTTCTTCTTCTTCTACACCACTTTCTCAAGAATTTTGTTTATATTTCTGAAATGAATATAAGGCCAAGTTATTGAGCATTTTTCTTGTATTATTCAAATAATTATTCTACATAATATCATGGAGTATTTACAGCCATATATGTGACTGTAAAATATAATCCAATATTGTATATTGGATTCATTGAAATTTAATCCTTGAGTTTGTCAAACTTTGTTTATGAAGCACTGATCAATTGGTTCACCAAGATATTTTGAATTGTTGAATATGTTTATGAAAATCCATAGAGAACTACTTTGAGGTTTTACTTTAATGATTTCTCAGATCTTGGGGTCTCTAAGCTTGATATTTTTGAAGTATTCCCATCAATTTCTTTCAGTTATTAATGCAGAATTCATTTAAAGTTCTCTGAAATGATCCAAACTATTTGATATTTTTTCTTGTGAGAAGATATGGATGTATCCACTACTTGTATGTGATTTAAAGGGTTGAATAAATGATACTGAGTATACATATATTCTAATATTGGAGCCTTTATTCATTCTTTTTATTGTTAAGAAGTTACTTGTTGCTGCATATAAAGACAAAATATAATTATCGAGAACCATTCCATGTACAAATCAAAGCAATAAAGATCTGGGGTTTATTGTATAGAATTCTCCCTAATCCAAGATATTCAAGATATATCTTTTAGGAAAAGAGGAGTACCACCTACAAAAAAATATAGTGGGATTCATATCCTGGTCAGGTTGTTGTTTGGACCTTAATTGATTTAAACATCAACATATTTGGTGACCATACTGGGGAACAATTTGTTTCCAATAAATATGATGCCTTTTAAGAACATATATTATTGGGAAAGTATATGTTATCTGATCGAACTTTTGAAAGAATATATATATATTGATTCAATATGAATTGGTTTCCTTAAAAATTTGTTCAAAGATAATTAAATGGCCTTGCAGATATTTTGTTTAAGTTGCAGTCACAAATCAATTGTGACCATTTCCATATAACCAAAGAATCATCCAAGATTTGGGAGGATGATACCCCGAGTGGCTTCATCATCGAAACTCAAGAAAGATGCCCAGGTGACTTCACTGAAAAGATTCCATAATTTCTAGAAGATCAATGTGAAGACTCTTCCAAGGAATTTGTTTCATGCTATAAAGATATTTTTCCTTCTCCACAAGGGCCAACAAGATTTGTCCAAGATACAATAAAGGGAGAGGGTATCCAAAGAAAAAAAACGCTTGCATAAAAGTCCACTCAATTTTCAAGGAGAATTTCATCCCTTTCCAAATATTGCCATGGACAAGTTTCCCATATTCTTCGGGAATACTTCAGAGGATGCAGAGAAACATTTGATTAAGTTTCACAGGGATTATGAAATTTTTAATGTGGTTGAAAATGATGTTGCATATCGGTTGTTTTTATTAATTCTAAAGGAAAATGCTAGTGAATGGTTTTATTCATTGTTGCCTGGAACCATCACTAGTTGGGATGTACTATAAAATTTATTCATGGAGAAATACATTTCGAGAAAAGATCCATATTCCCTTTTCTTGAAGTTGGTTGAAATCCATATGAATGAGGAAGAGACAGTCAAATATTTCACTTTCAGATTCATGAAAGTTCTTCATGAGATCCCTCAGGAAATGTTTCCAAATGATGTCATTATTTTCAGTTGTTATGAAAATGATTTTATCATGAATTTGAAATTTCTATTGAAGCAAGAGGGAAAGTGCAATTGGAAACAATTAATGCAATAGGCTCAAGTCATTGAAATAAATGTCCATGAAACTGGTGCTAATATATTAAAATTCCCAATATTTTTTCAAGACAATAGAGGAATGGATTTATAAGAAAATTTTGATGAAAGACGTGAAATTTCTTTTTCCATATCGTGTTATTAATTTTGATCTCCCCTTACTCCCTCTTATGTTCACCGTACTTAGTTTTCTTTACGGTGTTTCTCCCTTCCCCATACACCATGGGATTTCATTTCACTACGGGATACTCCATTTCTCCATGACATCATGGTGTCCTGCGAACCTCCTTATTACCCCCTCCCCCCCCACCTTATCCACCCCCTCACCCCCCTTTTCTTTGTATGCCTTCCATTACTCTCCTCTCATCCTCCCATTCCCCTAACATGATCATTTTACTAATTTTTGTCCCTCCAATCATTTGATGACACATGGCAAGCAGTGAGATCATGACATGTGGCAATTTTATCAACCAATGAAACCATGGCACATGGAAACCAATGAAATCATGCCATATGGAAATCAATGGAATGATGACATATGGAAACAAATGGAATCATGATGTTAATTTTTGAGATATTATTTAGTTTCTTTTCAATTCACTAGATAACAATAACATAGGTAGGATCACTGAGACAAACATAATCATAATATACACAACATTTATCCTGGGAAACCCTCATGGGGGAGAAAACCCAACAAAAAATTCCTTAATATAGATAGCCAATACAATGTCAAGACAATAAACCAAAACACTAGAGAATATCCAACACTGAGCAATGCGCCTCTCTCTTCCTTCTTCTCCCAACTGCAACTGCCAACCTTGCACACTTGATGAGAGAATGAGGCACTAGCCTCCTTTATTTATACTAGCCGGAAGGCGCTGGAAAGGTGTCTCTTCACTGGGCATGGCCGACTTCTCTTCTTAGTGGTTAAAACCACTTTAATTAGGCCTAGGGGATGACTTCTTAATTTTCATAATAGAATTAGGTTTTGACCAATCCACAAAAGGGGATTTGGTCAATTACAATGCCCAACATGATCAATCCACAAAAGGGGATTGATATGATTAATAATAACTCAATAATAAATAGAATACTCTTTGCATTTACAATATTTCAACACTCCCCCTTAACAAGAAGGGTATTCTACAACATCATCAGGAGAGAAAGAGGGAAACAACATCAACAACATCTGGAACACTAACTGACATATCTATAAATCATCGAAATTTTTTCTCATCATCAATATCATCATCCATACTAAGGATATTGAATGGCATCATCATCAAAAAACATCAACATGGATTAGTATAACACTCATCATCATTAATAATAGCATGAGGTTGATACAACATCCCAACATGAAGGCTGGAGCATCATCAACATCATCACTAAGCTGGAAATCTTCAGCATGAAGCTGACATCTCATCAACATCATCACGGAGATGGAAATCTTCAAAACGAAGCTGGCATCTCAACAACAACAACACAAATCTAGAAATATTCAGCACAAAGTTGGCATCTCAACAACATCAACACAAAGCTGGAAATATTTAGCACAAGGTTGGAATCACAACAACATCAACACGAAGTTGGAAATATTCAGCACAAGGTTGTCATCAACACTAATCCCCCTTTCTAGGGAGGTCCTTTATGACTACACCAATCTTGTCTCTAAAGTGCTCAAAATTTACACGAGACAAAGGCTTGGTCAACACATCTGCAACTTGTTCATCTGTGACAACATAATGGAGCTTTATTGCTCCTCCTTGCACCATATCACGAATGTAATGATATCGATTTCTATGTGTTTTGACTTGTCATGGAACATAGGGTTCTCTGTCATCTTTATGCAACTATGGTTATCACATAGAATAATGGTTGCTTCCATCTCCAGATCAAATAAACCTGTCAACAACTTTCAAATCCATATGGCTTCACAAATCGTGAAACATGCAACAATGTATTCCGCTTCTTACGTGCTGAGAGAAATACTTGATTGCTTCCTACTCTTCCATGAGATCATGGCTGACCCCAGACTAAAACAACATCTTGAGGTTCTCTTTCTATCAAAGATACTTCCAACCCAATCTGAATCGGTATATCGACTCAATCTGAAGTCACGATCTCCATTATAATTGAGACCAAAATCCAATGTACCCTTAAGGTATCTTATCACATGTTTTGCAACAACAATGTGAACACGTTTAGGTTCTACCAGAAATTGACTCAAGGTGTTCACAACAAAACATATATCTGGCCTAGTGTTTGTCAAATACATCAATGATCCAATTATCTGTATGTACAACGTAGCATCAACCAACTTTGATGAAGTATCAACCAGGAGATTCAAATTTGTTTTCGTGGGTGTATTCATGGATTTACACTCCAACATATCAAACCTCTTTAGTATTTCAACTGCATACTTCTCTTGGTTAAGGAAGATCTTCTCCGGGCTCTGCTAGACCTCAAGACCTAATAAATAGTGTCTCAAATTTTGTAGAGAGCTTCTTCTTACAATTAGTGATGAGCTCTTCTTCTCCAGTTAGAAATAAGTCACCCACATACAACAACAATATAACAGGCTCATCATTCATAACCTTGAAGTACATGTTAGAATCATATTTACTCTTGGTAAATCCCAAGCTCATCGGGAAACTGTTAATTCTTCCATACCAAGTTCTAGGAGCTAGATTCAATCCATACAGAGCCTTCTTCAATCTGCCTACATGAGTCTTTATGTCTTCAACTTCAAACCCTTTGGGTTGTTCTATATACACTTCATCTTCTATGAGACCATTTAAGAAAGTTATTTTCACATCCATCTGGTGTAACTACCACTTCTACGAAGCTACAAGGGCTATGATGGTTTTGATTGAAGTGTATCTGGCTACAAGAGAAAACGTCTCTTCATAATCAATGCCTTCCTTTCGAGAAAATCCACGAGCTACAAATATTGCTTTATATTTCTCAATACTTCCATCAACAACATGTTTTATCTTGTATATCCATTTGGAAGATACCACATCCTTTCTCTTTGGTCTGAGAACTCTTTCCCATACATAAATCTTCATAATGGATTGGTATTCTTATGTCATGGCATCTTCCCATTATTTATTTTGAATGGCTTATTCAAAGAAAGTAGGTTCCTTCTCTAAGATATCACACATCAAAGCTATATAACTGGAGAATAGCTTGGGTTTCTTGACTTGTCTCATGGTTCCTTTGGGGGCACCATAATTTTCTCCATGTTGAATAAGTTCCCTTTCTTAGGTCAGATTTCTCTTGTGGGATATCATCATCTGGGGAGGTTCTTCAGATTCTACTATGTCATGATATTCTAGAATCTCCTCATCAAGGGAAGTTATGACTTCCCTCATTGGTTCTACAACTTTGGGGGCTACACGTTCTTCATCATCTACTTCTTCAAGCTGAAATCTTCCTCATTTATTGAGTGTTGCATTTTCATCAAAGGTTACATCTTCGTTGATCTCAATATGATGGTAACCTGGTATATAAATTATGGAGGCCTTGGAGACCTCATAGTATCCAACAAATATTCCCTTCTTTCCTGAAGGGTACAACTTGGTTCACTTCTCTTTCAGAATGTGTACAAATACTGGACAACCAAATATTTTGAGATGGCTTACTTCTGGATTCTTTCCGGAGAACATATATTTGGGGGTTTTGAACCCAAGTTCACTATGGGATAATCTATTATGTACATATACTATTGTTTTTGTTTCTTCTTCCCATAAGTGCATTGGAATATCTTGATCGTGGATCATAGTCTTCATTGCTTCCATTATAGTTTTGTTCTTTCTTTCTGCTACACCATTTTGTTGAGGATTGTAGGGAGTGGTGAGCTCCCTCTTGATCCTGACATCTTTACAAAATTTTACAAACTATTTTGAGGTGTATTCTGCTCCATTATATGACCTAAGTATCATGATATTTCTTTCAGAGAGATTCCCTATCAAGGCTTTCAATTCCTTGAATTTACTGAACACTTCATCTTTTGATTTCAAAAAGTAAACCCAGGTTTTGCGAGAATAGTCATCAATAAAAGATACATAGTATACATACCCACTAATGGAGGTTGATGGAATTGGGCCACATACATCTGAGTGGATGAACTCTAAGAATCCTTCTTCTTTATTGTCGTTCTTCAGGAAAGGTTTCTTGATATTCTTTCCTTGTGCACATCCATTGCACACACCTTCATGGTCAACCTTGAATTCTGGTAGACCTGTGACTACCTTGCTTTCATATGGTAATGCCTTTTAGTTGATGTGAACTAGTCTTTTATGCCAAAGTTCACATGGATTTTCAATGGAATGAGTCAAGGCTGCTTCTGAGTGACCTATTAGATTATACAAGCCACCTTCTTTTGTTCCAATAACAATTGCATCTTCTATGGTTTTTCCTTTAGGCCAAATAAGAAATTCTCGATCTATGAAAGCAACTCTGAAACCTTTCTTATCTAAAGTTGAGATAGAAAGTAAGTTATTTTTCAAACCTGGTACATATATTACGTCCTTCATCTTCATTGGGTTCCCTTAATCAAGTTTGTAATTTGACTCTCCTACTCCTTTGATAAGGTACTGGTAATCATCTCTAAGTGTAACTTTCTAAGGAAAGTTTTTTTCTATAAGGAAAGAAAGAATGTCTCTTTGACCTGTCATGTGCTTGGAAGCACCATTGTCTATGAGCCAACTATCCTCACCAGGTGACATTGATCCTGATAGGGAAGAGATTAAGACATAGTCTTCAATATGTTCTTTTAGCATCTTTATGGGTGATTCTTCATCTTTAACTGTATGGGCATGGTTCCTTCTATTTATTTTCTTTTATTCTTGTGCTCTATATGGACAATTCTTATCAATATGTCCCATATTGCCACAATGGTAGCATTGATAGGATGAGAAATATGTTTCTCTTCTTTGACCTTTCTGAAATTTCTAGAATCTCCTTGGAGGGTGAGATTCTTTATGGATGAATTTGTTTGGGGAGTGAGACTCCTTATGTTGATGAGTTTCCTTCTGGAAATGATACCTCTTCCTTCCTCCTTTAGTATGAGCAGCTAGGTATTGATCTTCATCTCTTTATATTATTGATTCTCGGTTAGCTACTCTTTCTTCTTCTTGAATTCATTCTTCCCACAGACTATCAAAATGTAGTTCCTCCTTTCTGGCACAAATAGTTTGGATGAACACATCCCAAGGTCTTATGATACCATTAAGAGCTGTCATTATGACCTCATGTTCATATAGAGTATCACCAATTTCTTCTAGTTGTTCCTTGAATTGTGATATTCTAGAGAAATATTCATGAATTGATTATCCTTTATGCATCCTTGTACTTTTGAGTTGAGCTCTTAGATTCATCTTCCAGTTGATGTTTTTTTTTCTCATACATTCTAGTTAGGGCATCAAACATTTATTTTGGATTTTTATTTGAAGCCACTTGAGGGATCAAGTGATCTTTAATAGAGTCTACAATGATTCTTTTTTCCCTAACCGTGTCCTTTTGGTGTTTTTCTTTAGCTGCAACATTGGTAGGTTCTGGTACATATTCTTTAATGAATCTTTCTAGGTCATTCTCTTCAAGAATGAGTGAAATCCTATACTTCCAGGCACAAAAGTTATACACACCTTATAGCATGTCAACAAGCTTAGTGATTGCAGACATCTTGACCTGGAGCTGGGAAAAGGACCAAAAATTGAAAATGCTCATAATTTAAATCTAAACTTACGAGGAGGTGCACTTGGCTGAGGTGAGTAGCCTGGTGCAGTCAGTTTTCGAAAAATCCAAAATTTTCCCCTTCAAATTGGGCCTGCAAAATTATGGACTGGTACTTCTGGCACTGGTTTTGGTTTCCTAGTTTTCTGGTTTTTTGGTACCAGTGAAAACTAGGGTTTCACTTTCCAAGAGTTTTGTCCACTAAAAAAGTTCATTGAGGCTGCCAAAGAGTTGACTAGGCTAGGGCACACTTCCTTGATGAGTTTTAGGTTGAAATTCCTCTTCAATAGAAAACCCTAATTTTCTTGTATGACAACAATGATTGTTTTGCTTATCTAGTGAAAGGTGCTCTCTCCAGCTTAGCTCTGATACCATGTTGAGTTTTGAGCTATTATTATGTTTCTTTTCAATTTACTAGATAACAATAGCATAGGTAGGATCACTGAGAGAAACACAATCACAATATATACAACATTTATCTCGGGAAACCCTCATGGGGGAGAAAACCCAGCATAAACTTCCTTAATATAGATAGTCAATACAATGTCAAGACAAGAAACCAAAACACTAGAGAATATCCAACATTGAGAAATGTGCCTCTCTCTTCCTTCTTCTCCCAACTGCAGCTACCAAACTTGTGCACTTGATGAACAAATGAGTGAGTGAGATAATGAGGTGCTAGCCTCCTTTATTTATACTAGATGGAAAGCATTGGAAAGGTGTCTCTTCACTGGGTAGGGCTGACTTCTCTTATTAGTGGTTAAAACCACTTTAATTAGGCATGGGGGTCAACTTCTTAATTTTCATAATACAATTAGGTTTTGACCAATCCACAAAAGAGGATTTGGTCAATTATAATGCCCGACATGATCAATCCACAAAAGGGGATTGATCTGATGAATAATAACTCAATAATAAATATAATACTCTTTGCAGTTACAATATTTCAACACTCCCACTTAACAAGAAGGATATTCTACAACATCATCGGGAGAGAGAGAGGGAAACAACATCAACAACATCTGGAACACTGACTGACATATCTATAAATCATCGGAAGTTTTTCTCATCATCAATATCATCATCCACAACAAGGAGATGGAATGGCATCAATATCATCATCCACAACAAGGAGATGGACTGGCATCATCATCATCTGCATCAACATGGATTAGTATAACACTAATGCATCATCATCATCAATAACAACACAAGGCTGATACAACATCAACAACAACAACATCACACCACGAAGGATGGAGCATCATCAACATCAGTACTAAGATGGAAATCTTCAGCATGAAGTTGGCATCTCATCAACATCAGAACAAAGATGGAAATATTCAACAGGAAGATGGAATCTCAACAACATCAATAGGAAGCTAGAAATATTCAGCATGAAGCTCTAATCTCAACAACATCAACACGAAGATGGAAATCCTCGGCACAAGGATTGGAAATGGCTGACCCAATGGAAATCTTCAACACATAGAATACTCTTTGCAGTTACAATATTTCAACACATGACACATGGACGTTGACTCACCAATGACGTGGATGTTGACTTGGCATCGATTAGGAGTTAGGCGGATGATGCTTGGGCAATCAAAATTTTAATCATTTCATTAATTTTCTAACAGGTCAAATCTCTAAGTTTCCATAATCTCCATATGCTTTACATGAAATCCATGAAGCATTTTTCTTTATAAACGTTTAAAACTCAATACCAAAAATACATGTGGGATATCTATTATTAAGGAAAAGACAAATTTTGAATGAAAAAATCGAATTCGAATGAAGGGCTAAGATTAACACATGAGTTGGATGAACGATTGCTGAGCAGTGAATTTCTGGAGGTCGTTTCTTGGTATCCGGGAGTCAATTTTCAGAAAACTATACCTAGCTGGAAAGGTAATTAAACAAGGAATAACGTGGGAAATATTTCAAGAGATGAAATTGGTCATGATTCTCTCATAAATTAAAATAACAATTAACTATATTTTCATGATTTGTTGATAAATATGCTTGGTACCTCGAATTCGTGAGCTTATATCTTGAGATCTAGAACTCGAAATTTCATTTAGAATGACTTGTTAGAAATATGAGATGATAAATATTGCATATAAAATGCTTTCCATGGATGAAAATATAAATATATTTCCCCAAAAATTAGAATACAGTCCTTTCTTTAAAAAGACAGCGAGTTAAAATTTTCAAAATAGAAGTTTATTAAAAAATTTTATTAAAGACGAAAAGGGGCCACTTCAAGAAATGAGTTTTAATGACATAGATCCATTAATAATAGTTCAACGATACATTAATTAAAGTTATTATTTAAAGAAGAAAAGCATATGGAAAATTCAAGAAGAGAAAAAACCTAACTACTTCAAGAAATTAGAAGAACATAGTTTAAAAAGAAAGAAAGGACTCCATCAAAGGGTTAGAAGAGGGAAATTAGAAGATCATAATAGAAGGGTCCAGGAATCAACATGCAACCAAGATTCTGATAAACAAATAGAGAGTTCCATCTTCTCGATTCTTCTTCTTATTCTACACTACTTTCTCAAGGCTTTTGTTTGTGTTTTTGAAATGAACATAAGCCTAAGTTATTGTGTGTCTTTATTGTATTCTTCAAAGACTTGTTATATATAAGATCATGGAGTATTTACAACCATATATGTGACTGCCAAATTTAAGCCAGGATTTTCTATTGGATTAATTGAAATTTAATCCTTGAGTTTGTCAAGTTTTGTTTCTGAAGCATTACTCAATTGGTTTGATAAGATCTTTTGGATTGTTGAATATCTTTATGAAAATCCACATAGAACTACTTCAAGGTTTTAATTTAATGATTTCTCGGTTCTTGGGGTCTCTAAGAATGATATTTTTGAATTATTCCCATCAAATTCTTTCAATTACGAATTCATAAATCATTTAAAGTTCTCTGAAATGATCCAACCTATTTCATCCTTTTTCTTGTGAGAAGATATGGATGTATCCACTACTTGTATGTGATTTTAAGGGTTGCATAAATGATGTTGTGTATACATATATTATGATATTGGAGCATTTCTTCATTCTTTTTATTGTTAAGAAGTTACGTGTTGCATATAAATAAAAAATATGGCTATCAAGAACCATTCCATGTACAAACCAAATCAATAAATATCTGAAGTATGTTGTCTAGAATTCTCCCTAATCCAAGATATTCAAGATATACTTTTTATCCAAAGAGGAGTAGCACCTCTATAAAAATGCAGGGGGATTCATATCCTTGTGAGGTTGTTGTTTGGACCTTAAGTGATCTAGACATCAACAAGGATATAAATCTTCATTGGAATAATGGTAGTAGAGTGCTCTGGTACTTGGGTAGGCCTCTGTGTAGTTTTAGAGAGCCTTATCCCAGTGAAATATCCTACTTTGAAATGGAAATTTTGCAAGATGAAAATCCTCAATGAGGTTGAAGAAATAACTCCTTAGCCAGTTACATAGCAAAGGTGAGAGTCCAACAAAGTATGGAATAACCTTAGTCAAAAAGCCCGAGGAGACCTTGAACGATTAACTCTTGAATCATACCTTTAAACATGAGAAAACCCATGTGTTGAACAAGGAGTATTTACAGTTGTCAGTTCGGTGTAGCGAGAAGATCATGCACGTTGGTTAGAATATAAGACCATCGAAGTATCCAAGAGAAATGTTGCAATGAGATCTCAATGGAGATGATTATGAGTAAACATGATTCATTGATCTATCGAAAGGCGACGTGATGAAACATGGATCATCGATGTCGAGTGTTAATGGTGTAAGTCTATTGGAAGATAGAAGGTCAGAGGCCTGAGAGGTGATTTGGAGGAGATTTCAATGATGAGGGATTCAAAGGACCATCGATCTATCAGAAGGTGTCCTAATAGATTACAACCATTGGATCCATGATGATCTGCTTCGAGTGTGAATATCTAGATGTCGTTAACTGTCATGTAGTTGTGATGTTCATGATGGTTAGCCACTCCAGACTTGGTAGCCACTGCCAAAAGTATTAAGGAAGATAATGATAAGCTCAGGTCGAGTAGACAGAGCTGAATGCAGTGCTACTACAGAGCTTATTAGAGATTCAGAAGCATGTACAACTAGGTATAGTTACTAGTAATGCAGAGTTGCAGTGATCAGAGAAGTTGAAAACCCCTTCAGATGCCCGGAAGCATGGATTATCCCATAGAAACATAGGAAGGATTTCTTCCAAGAAGAGGCATCATGATGTAAAGGAAAGTAGATCTGGTGGAAATATTTCCACAGAGTCATATAGTGGGAAGACCACTACTAAGGAGTTGTCCAACAAAGATACTAAATCAAGTGTTCCCAAGAAGAATAAAAAGAGACACTCATAGTGTTATGACCCAAGGGGAGCATATATCGGGCTAAATGTTAATGATATGACCCCAAGGGGGGGAATATATGGGCCAAAATGTACATGTAATGTGTGTGTGTGTGTATATATGTAATAGGGTCGACCTAATAGTAAAGGGGCATCATGTGTTGGTGTGAATAGATATATATAGAGATCATGTATTCATTATTGTAGACATCTGAATTGGGATGTATGAATGTATTTGGTTATTTGGAGGAGGTTCTCTTATTATTTAAGGAGTTATTTGTAACTGATCTATATTGGAGTAATGCTCCACACTCACATTGTTGCACATGGAATGTACTTCTGGTTTATTATGATATTTTAAGAATTCGATTCATAATACATAAATTTCTCTAACTTAAGAATCTAGGAAAAGTAAACCGCCTACCTTTAATGGAGAAATCAATAAGGGAGAAGAAGTCGAGGCTTGGATGTTGGGGCTGAGAATTTTTTTTTGAGTACATAACTACTTGGAAAATACAATGGAAAAAATATCCATTTTCAATATAAATGGATGGGATTCCATATGGTGGGAGGACCTCAAGGAAGTGAGGGGATTTAAAGAGACAAATATGACTTGGAAACAATTTAACAAGTGTTTTAGAAAGGCTTACCTATCAGAGAATTAATTTGATGGGAATATCAAAGTGTTCCATGAACATAAGTTTGGGTAACTTACCATAGATGCCTATGCTAAGATATTATTATAACTGTTGAGGTATGTTCCTTACATCAAGGATGAAAAAGAAGGATACAAGCTTATCTCAGTGGGTTTCCATAGTCTTATCAGGACAAAATTAAATTTGATGAGCCTAATACCTTGGAGGATACCATTAGGAAGGCCAAGTGTTTCTATTATCAATTCAAGCATAAGCATGATCCTTCTAGGGATTGGAAGAGAAATGATAAGATTGGATTCCATAAGAAGGGATTCAAATTATCCCCATATAAGAATCCAAAGAAAGGTTCTTAGTTCGGTCAATCAAGCAGAAGTTCGCATCAATAGAAATTTCCATATCAGAGTGGAAATAGGCCAATAAAATAGGAAAGAGAAATAGTATAGGAGCCAAAGAAGGGACCTCTACAGTGTTGGGGTTTTGGAGAGGCACATATTTTAAGATATTATCCTCATAGACAAGATGACAACAAGATGGTTTATCATGTTCAGGAGGATACTATGGTCAATGATGTGGCCGGGAGTGTGCCTAGAATATTTGAAACTATGGAAAATCGGGGAGCATAGCACCAAGATTTTGTAGTGGAGCTGGAAGGTATAATTTCCAAGCAACTTATTTCTATTTTAATTGACCTTGGATCTAATCTTATTTATGTTTCACCTGAAGTTTTTGAAGCATGTTCCTTACAAAGAAAGAAACATGCAAAGGCATGGTTGATGATATTCTACTAGGATGGTGCTACATGTGTTGAGAGATCACCAGCTATATGCCAAGTTCAAAAAATGTGATTTCCTTCAAAAGGAGATTCAGTATTTGGGCCACACCATTTCAGCAAAATAAGTGGCAATAGATTCCAAAAATATCAAAGAAATCATGGATTGACCTGCCCCTTAGAATGTCATAGAAGTAAGATCATTTCTGGGATTAGATGGATATCATAGAAGGTTTGTTAAGGGATTTTCCAAGATTGGTCATCCCATTACTTCATTGTATAGAAAAGAGAATAAATTTGAATGGTCAACCAAATGTGAATTAAAATTTCAACAGTTGAAGCATCTTTTGACCAATGCTCCTATTTTGAAGATTGCAAACCCTGAAAATGATTTCTTAGTTTGTATTGATGCTTGCAAGGAGGGACGTGTTGACGCTTGAATCTATTAGGAATGAAACGACAACCTCACGGGGATACAAATCCCCCTACGTTTTTATAGAAGTGGTACTCCTCTTTATTTTAAGATTTTCTTGGGACTCTAGATTTTTAGAATATGGGACTTTGCAGAAGTCTGTCGTGATAATAAAAGAAATATAAATATTGCAAGAAAAAATAACCAGAAAGAAAATGTTTTATTTTCTTTTTTAGAGAGTTCTTGAGATATGACCTGGAACCACACACTTCATACATTTAAAAGAGATATACAAAGTTTCCTCACATCCATCATAGTTAAACTAAAGATTTTTTTTCACATAAAATAAAAGAAGATGGTCTACATGCATAAGATAACTTTAATAGATTAAAACAGGGGGAGCTAAAATAAAGATAATGATATATCAATCTCAAATACTTTATACTCAAAACTCAGAGTTACAAAGTACAGTCAAAACTGATCCCAAAATAGTTCTCTTTGGATTTCTGAAAAAATATATAGTCTATACAATGCTTTGAAATTTAAATGTGTTTGACCTTAGGACTAGGATTTGGGCTCCCGCGGATCATAAAGAAAATATGAACAAGACGTAAGTTGTAGAAGGATAATGTTGGGAGATGTAGAGTAGAAATACTATGATGGTCTCTCGTGTCTTCACTTTCTTTCTTCTATCCTTTTATTGTCTACATTGATGGTTATAGGAACCGTCTCAACTGTTTCTTTCCCTTCTTTGGTTAATTTTTCGATTTCCTTGTTGAACCAATCTTCAATATAACTTTTCATTGGTGCGACGTTTATTTCATGCCGGATTTCAATGTTGAATAAGTCACCTTCCAAGTCTCCCAAGTCAAGATAAATACCATGTATTTCTTCCTCGATATCTTGATTTTTCACGGAATAATGAACTAGCCAATTGTCTATTTCATCTTCATTATATTCGAGTATGCCATAAATATTTTCAACTGATAACCCTTTAAATATCTCAACTTGTTCGTCAAATTGTTGATTTGTTAAGAACATTGAGTTGAAAATTAATTTAGGGTCTTCTACTTCATTAGTACCTCCCGCTAGGTCTATCTTCGTAAGTCTCTTGAACATTTATTCTCTTTTCAGTATGGCTTTGTTGCATGCTTGAACAATGTTATTCAAATTTTTAATATTTTCCTTCCAACAAGAATTTAGTTGTTTTATTCGACTTGGGGAAGGTAGATCCTCCTCTCTCTTCTTAGTATCGATTTTTTTCTTTTCTTTATTACCGACAACTTATGCAAATTCTCAATTTTTCCATAGGGGGGATTCTTCTCTCCTCCACCGCTTGAATCATTATTGGCAATCTCTCCAACTAGGTGATCCATTGGAGCATTTCTTTGGGATGTGGTAGTTTTGGGAGTAACAATTGGAGACTGGGAACTCCTTTCACTAGGACCTTTTCCTTTTTGCTTATACAACTCATTAGTGCTTAGTACTATTTCTCAGTCACCAACCTCGTGTACAGGGGTACTTTGATTATTACCTTATTCTTCTTCTTGATTCTAGGTAGTTTGAATGAATGAGTTACTCATTTCTACCGAAATCATTTGCTCCACAAAGATCTTGTTAGGGTCAAAGCCCTTGATATTTTCAATATATTTCAAGCTTATGTTATTGAAATGGCTTGAAAACTTATCAATTTTATTTGTGTTCCTGAAAATGAAATCTCATATCTTCCATGGCAAGGGGATGAATTTTGTTTTCCTTTTTTCATGGAAAAAATGTAATCAGAAGTTGTATTTCCTTCCCACTTCTATAATAAACAATTTTTCAGATACATGGTATGGAAGAAAAGAGGGATTTTATTTGGAACAAAATATCCTGATGACACTGTGATTTTCCATCTGTTCTATCGTTCCCTTTTTCTCCAAGAATTTGTTAGTCTGGTCAGATATCCTGAGGGTATTTTTACCAAACAACAATTCTTTGAATATTGAGACAAAATCATTGTAAACTTCGTCAAAATACAGAGAAGTCTTGTGTCTCCACAATGCCTGATACCAGAAGGTAACTAGATCTATTTCACAGTTCACCCTCTTACTTATAGTCAAGTTTGGAAATTGACAACAATACACTATAGAAAATACCAAATAGGAAGCCATAAAGAATATTTTGTTCCTTTTGTAATGTGATAATTGAGATGAGATTTCGATGGAAATCAATTTTCCCCAGTCAAAGATATCCCATTATTTTACTCTAAAATGTAAAATATAAAGAATCATGCGAGAAATGGTAGCAGTGCTTTCCTGACCTGTCAACCTGGTGAACAACCATGTAATCTCTCGAAATGGATTTTAAAAGAATCGACCTCGATCCTAGTTATGTCTTCTGGAATAGTCGTGGGATTATCCAAATATTTAGGTAGGAGATCCAGGCCATTGTTATGTTTATTCAAAAAATATTTGCAGCCTTCTCCTTTGAAGGTAAGTGTTGGCTTTAGGAGTTTCAAAATCTTGCAACAAACTTGCGGTTAAAGGGAAATGGGGGAACGATATTGGAGTTGTATAATTCTATGGCTTGACATGTACTTCTCAACACACCATGCAACAAGTTATTTGTAGTCGAATACCTTAGGAACACACCCTACATGAGAAATTTTGGATGTCCAGATTATGTCTTTTTTTGCAAGAGAAGACGACTAATATGAATATTCTATGGACCATTAAAAGTTATGGTCTTCACGACCAAAAATATTCAAAGTATATCCACAAAATTGTTGTCTAGTTGTTGGTTCCATTTAGGTTGACGAGAGTATTCTTCAGCTGAATAATAACTTGAAATAAATCCTTTCGGAGAGATGACAATAATATAATCCTTTGGAAAACGGAAAGTTAATGAATAATCTCCTCGAGTCTTTCACCATTAATGACAATATTTTTGAATCTTGCACAATTAGTTGTTAGCATTAAACAACATTCAATGCATATTGGAAAAAGCGCGAGAATGGTGAGGATATACGAGAATAGTTTTGAATATGAATTTTTTTACGAACCATCCAACCCGGGAACTCTCCAACCCATGGTTGTGGATGATAAAAAATAATTCAAGTGTAGAACAACGATCAATAGGACTTGCATGTAGGAGAAATAAAATTCTTTTAGAGACTTAAGACCCACAACAATTATGATGGTTGAAATGAGGACAACGAAATTTTGGGTGCAAAGTGGAGATCATGGAACTTGGAGAATGAAATTTTGACCCCGCGAACCCACGATATTGAAAAAACAACTAAGTATAATATAGCAAGGCGGTCGGACGGAATTGTGGCATAGGAAAATGGATGGGGATGAAGACTTGTGAATCCACCTACCTGTAAACCTGCTGATTTTTTAAATGAGACTAAGTATGGTAACTAGAAAGGGATAAAAGAAGGGAAGAAAGGAAAAGGGAAACAAGGGAAAGTATAGAAGAGGGAAAAGAAATAGAAAAAAAGAATTTGGGAAAATAGAAAAGGGAAGGAAAATTTGGAAGCAGGAATTGATCTCAACAACTGGCTCCAACTGTGGGATGATAACCCTTTGTGGGTTGTCAAGAATCCATAATTTTTATAATATGTGCTTCCATCCATTGGGCTATGGATTCAATAGTAAGAATATACAAAATAAAAGAAAACTATGTACAAGGAAATGAGAAAATTTCAGGTGAAGAATCATTTCAAATGTTGCCCATTAATAGGCAACATTAACATTTTACCCTTCATATCTTTGAGCATATAAGAATTAAATCCGAGGATTTTTCCAACAATATACAGTCTGATCCAGAGTGCTTCAAATTTTGTGTAAATTGATGGCTTCTCGTTAACTTTATTCCAGAGTAATGCCAGTTCCCCCCTCTGAAAATTATTTACTATTGTATTTTGGTTAAAATATGTTTTAACACTTTGTTGTCTCTGAGAAGTTATGTTCATGGATTTGCTTCGTTCTTCCTCCAATTTCAATAACTAATTGACCCTCTGTTGGATAGGTGAAAAATATTCAGCACCCTCTGTATTGACCACAAAATTTAAAGCATTCAACTCAAGGCTAATTGAATTTTTTGCTTCTTTCCCATAAACCAATGCATACAGAGACATCACAGTGTTGTCTTTTGGATTAATTATTCTTTCCCACAATGCATCAATCAATTTTAAATGCCAGTTCCTTTTGTTCTTATCAACGATTTTCTTCAATATCTGAATGAGCGTCTTATTGGTGGATTATGCAAGACCATTCCCTTGTGGATAATAGTTTGATGATTGTCCCATAACAATTCCATATTCTCCACAAAATTTTGTAAATTTTGAACCAATGAAAATCGATCCATTATTAGTGATGAATTTTTCCGGGACACTGAATCTTGACAAAATATTATCTTTGAGAAACTTAATCAACTCTTCAGAATCAACCTTTTTTAATGCCACTTTGTAAAATAATCTGTAGCGGTGAGAATATATATATATATATATATATATATATATATATATATATATATCTTGCTTGACTTTGGGTTTATTGGCTCAATGACATCAAGTCCCCATTGGGAGAATGGTTGTTCCAAATATGGGTTGTAGTGGCATTGCAAATCTCTTCATTTTCCTTGAAAATTGTTGGCAAGATACACACTTCCTTATTGTGGCATATGAGTCTTTAAAAATTGATGGCCAATAAAACCCAACTCTTATTATATTATGGGAGGTGGTGGTAGGCGCAAAATGTTCACCACGTATTCCTTCATGGAATTCTTTCATCAAATCTTGATCTTTTATTTCATCAACACATCTCAGCAATATACCATCATATTTTCTTCTGAACAATATGTCAGCTATCATCACATATTGACTCGATTTCATATTCAATGTCCTCCTCTCTTTTGGGTTCATGGTGACTAGGAATTGTCTAGACATAAAATAAAATATAATATCTCTATACCATTCTGAATCTTCCATGGGTTATCCTACTGGAATTGAAATCATTCCATCCAAAGAATCACCATTTGCAGTGAGTTTACATAAACCTTGTCCTTTGACTTCCTTTAAAGGTTTGATTTCAATGTCATATTTTTGAATTTTTGTCAACCAATTAGCCCATTTTCCTTCTCTCAATTGTTGATTTAAAATCATCTTCACGGGAGAGGATGGAACGTAAGCAATGAAATGAGAATTTAATATTTAAGTCCGAAAGTGCACCACCACCTTCACAAGATATAGGTCTTGTTTCTCCAATTCTGAATATCTCAATTCATAATCATGAAGGGTCTTTCTCATGCCGCTAATTGACATTTCGTCACCCTTGGTATTCCTCTGAGTAAGAATAGATGCAACCATCATTTATATAGCGAATGAATAAATGATGAAGTCTCTTTGAAAATATGGGCTAATGAGAACTAGAGTTGTAGTGGTTTCCCTTTTGATATTATTTAAAGATTCTTGTGTATCCGTTGTCCATTCAAACCTTTGGTCCTTTTTAAACAATAAATTGATCGGCTTCACAATACTTGCATAGTCGAGGAAAAATCTCCGCACAAAGTTGATCTTACCAAAAAATGATTGAACTCCTTTCTTAGATGTCTGGGGTTTAATTTCATTTGTAGTTTTAACTATTTCAAGATATATATAGATTCCTTCTTTGCATACAATATGACCCAACCATTTTCCTTGAGTTACAACGAATAGACATTTCTTTGGATTTAAGGAAACACCATATAATCTAAACCTATCAAAAACTTTACTCATGTGATGAATGTGATCACCCCTTGTTTTTTAATGTATTGTTAAGTTATCTTGATAATCCGCCATGAATTTTCCTATCAAACCCTTAAAACCATGATCCATTGCCCTCTGGAATGTATCTCATGCATTCTTCAAACCAAAGGGCACCCTAGCATATGCATATGTCTCCCAAGGTGTTATGAATGATGTCTTTGCTCTGTATTCCTCAGTAACCAAGACTTGATTATACCCAGAAAAACCATCTAACATTGACATACATGCTGATCCAGTGACTTGCTAGAGAAGAAATTCCCTGTTGGGTAAAGGATAATTATCCTTTATACTTGCTTTGTTACGATCCCTAAAATCTACACTCATTCGAATATCCCTGGTATTCTTTCTTACTATCATGGTTTGAAAGCTAAGCATAATGTATAATGGGATATATTATTCTAGACTTCTTTAATTTCTCCAATTCAACCTTTACCAGAGGTTTTAATTTGGGGTTCATCATCCTTATCTTTTGCTTGAATGGATTTGCCCCTTCTTTGAAGGGAATAATATGTTGAAATATTGTTTTATCATAAGCCTTGAAATCATCATAAGTCCATGTGAACAAATCAAAATATTCTTTAAATAATGCAACATATTCATCAACTTCCTCAATGGTGCAATCAACTCCCAAGTTAACATATTTTTGGGAACTATCAGTTCCAATATTGATTTTTCTTGTTTCTTGTACCTTTCAGAGTGAAATTTCTTCCAGGAGATTCTTAGCATGATACTCTTTCGTAAGAAGAGACTCATATTGAATAAAATCCTTTGGGACAACAGATATGTGATTGTCTTCATCATCATCATTGTTCAACAAAAAAATTTCCAATTGTTCATCATTCTCAAATACTTGTAAATATTCTTGGTTATCTGGTACAGAAGGTCGGAATGATCTTTCTACTTGAAAATATGTTTTGCTTTGAATATCATCCGAGTTTTACAATGAGGCCGCCAAAGCTAATGAATCTGTGTTTTGATTCTTGTCCCTTGGAATAAAAGAAATGTTGAAATAGCTGAAAGATTCCATCAATTCGTTAACTCTTTTGAAATATAATTTGAGTCTTTCATTTTTTATTTTATACCTATGGGTGACTTGATTTATTACCAATTCAGAGTCGCTAGTCACAATTAGATGTTCTATTTTCAATTCTTGTGCAAGAATCATTCCTTGAATTAAATCTTCATATTCTGCCTCATTATTGGTACATGGAAATTCAAGTTTGATAGCATGTGGATGCACAATCGTTCTTGGACTTACAAGGACAATTCTAAATCCACTCCCGGAACTTGAGCAAGATCCATCAAATGACATCCTCCAAAAAACTTCAAACGGATGCTCTTGATTCTCCATACCTTGAATTTTCTCCAGGCTTTCATTTTGTTCCATGTCTAGGATAGCATAGTTTCTCATCCCAACATCGATATAATATTCCATTAATTTGTTATCCTTCTTTTTGAAAGAAAAGGGTTTCCTGGGTTCACGAGGAACCTTAATCATTTCTCCTTCTTTATCTGGCATCATCATGCAACTTCCATCATTCATTATGTATCCACCAATCATAGACGACCAATATCTTCCTATAACAACTCCATATGCAGGAGGGAGGTATACCACAATAATATTGAAAATTATAATGATATGGGGAGTCGTCGTGATCCAAGCATAAAAGTATTTAATTTCAACATAAGTTGGTACTTGTCTGGAATCGATTGCATATATACTTTAACCAGACTCATAATATTTGGTGCAGTTCATGCCCAATGCCTCCATGACTGCTAGTGGAATAATATTATTAGTTTCCCCAGTATCGACTAAACAATTATTATGTGAAACATCATGATTTTCAATTGAAGTATAAAAGGGTGAAATTTTACCTCTCAACTTGACGATTGATTTGTTCTGGCTTTGTTTCAGACTTGTAACAACAACTTCCACTTTTTTAGACGGATCATCCAATAATCTCAAAATGTTTTCCCTTTGTTGGGGAAGCTTCACCACTTCTGTAAAAGGAAGAGTTATCCTTAGTTTACTCAAGTCCTCTACAACATTGTATTTCATATGGGTGGAGTTTGACATTAGGTTTTTCTTCTTACTTCCAACATTATCTGTCATCTTCTCATTTTCCTTTTTCTCATTCATTTTTTCTTTATCTTTTTTGTTTTCTTTTTCAGAATCATTTTTATTCTTGGATTTATTTACAAATACTCTTGTCTAGGAGACATTTTCTTGCGAGTTGGGGTCATTGTCACCTTCTTCAAATATATACATGGACATCTCACATCTTTCCATCTGTACAGTTTCGAAGCTTTCATCAAGTAAATAATAGTTCCCTTGCTCAACCATTTGTTCATCATATACATCATCCAAAACAACTGCATTGGGGATTGGTTTCCTGGGAACCCTTGGCCTTTGCGGATTATCAGTATTTTCAAACCTCATTTTATTTTCTTAGGGAGGGTTCCTTATTTATCTTGGACCGGAATTCTCGGATTTGCTAAATAATTGTCCCCCCTTATTAATCTAGTTATCCTATTCTTCATTTTCCTAATGGTTCTATTCATTTGTGCAATTTTAATTCTTTACTTGCTTTCTTGTGTTGCAATAGGGTCTACCTTCACATTTAGTATGGTCCCCTTGAAAAAACCTCCTCCATTTGTTTGGGTCAGTCATGGATTTGGTTCCTCATTATTTCTTGAGCTAGAGGCACCTTCATTATCAATACTTAAGCCTCCCATATTACTTTGTAATTTTCCTAGGACAATGTCAGGGTCGACACCCGTCTCAATCATAATTTCTTCCATCTCATTGATCTGGATTTTATGAGCAGAAAAAAATGACTACATATTATTAACAGATGCTTAACATAGAATAACAAAGATACAATAAAACGGGTTTTCTATTCAATAAGGAAATAAGATGAAACTGTAAAATGCAGTGGAAAACAAGCTTGTTGGAATGGTGGCAGCTTATCTCTGAGAAGAGATGTGATGGCTACACTCATTCACAAGAAGATGATTATAATGAGGCTCTAAAGGCCTTTTTACAATAAACAGGAGTGTCAAAAATCCTAGACATCCAAAAACCTAACCCTAGGAGATGAAGCGCCAAAAGTCATGTGGGCCCCGTTTGGGTAAGTCAGTACATCAACTTCCTAGGGTCATAACTTTTGCATATGATCTTAGTTTTAGGCGTACGATATCCCGTTGTAAATATATATATATGAGGACTGATACATACCCAAAAAACCGTCATTTAGAGCCTCAAAACAACTCTGAAAGTTTAGGACCCAAAAAACTGCTAAAAATAGTAAATTACCAAAATTGCTAGAAAGTTGTTTTGAGCTAGCTAGAAAAGGTGGGTGGACACCGATATCCACCTGGATCAATCCTCCCTTCTTAGGAAGAAATGGTCTCCATTGCATTGATTTCCCCCATCAAATGAGGAAGTTTTTGCTAAATTTGGCCTCGAGTGAGCCACTTGCCTTGGTGCAGGAGCTGCCCTACTTTGACGACTCAATAAAGCTATATCCTTTGTTGTCGAGTGCCCTTGATCTGTGTGTCCACAATCTGATCACTGGATTCCTATTGTATGAAGTTGAGGTTGAGCTCTATAGGTGTTAGATGTTCTACTATGTCTGAGGTGTCCAATAATGGTGGGAAATAAGGTTGAAGGAGGTCCACGTTGAACACTGGGTGTAGGCCAAGGAAAGGAGGAATGTTGAGCTCAAAATAATTATCCTGCACATCCTTGGTTATGGTGTACGACCCATAATAGAGTGGGAAAATATTTTGATGGGGTCTTGTAAGGCGTTCTTTCTGCAAGTGCAACCAAGCTTTGTCACCCACCTAAAACTTATGTGGCACCCGATGTTGATCATGGCACTGCTTGTACTTGTCATTGGACTTCTGTAAGATATCCTGAACCTATTGGTGGATGTGTTGGATCTGCTCAATGAATCGGGTGGATTTTTCAACTTCAATTGGAGCAGGAGATGAGTCAGTTGAGGTGACCGTAAGGGGAAGTGCAACATCTATGGGACCCAATGGTTGGAATCCCAACGCCACTTGAAAAGGGATGTGGTTGGTTGAGCTATGTAGGGCTCAGTTGTAGCTATAATGGACATAGGGAAGACTCTCATCCCATGTGCAAGGGTGCTTGGAATTATACATGTGCAAGATATGCACGATCATTCGATTTAGGACCTCAGTTTGGCCATCTGTCTGGGGGTGGCAGGCCATGGATTTGGTGATCTTGGTGTCCAGCAGTGACCAGAGGCTCGACCAAAATATGCTGAGAAATCGATTGTCCCAATCTGAGACAATGGTTTGTGGGATTCAAAAATGTACCCAGAATCATTCAAAAAATAGCTTGGCAGTGGATTCTACTGTGATGTTCTTCTTACAAGAAACTAGAATCGCCATCTTAGAAAAGCGATCAACAACCACAAAAACACAGTCATTTCCTCGCTTGGTGGACTGGAGGCCCGACATCTAGCCGATCGAGATGGATTCCCATGGCCTGTCAGGAGTAGGAAGAGGGGTGTACAGGCCATGTTTTTTAGTGGTTCGTTTGGCAATAATGCAGGTAGTGCAGGACCTGATATACTTGCTAACCTCGGGTCAAAGTTTCGATCAGTAGAAATGTTTCTGTAGCATCACCACTGTCTTTTCGAAACTGAAGTGTCCTGTCGCCCGACTGTAGTGGGATTCCCAGATCAGCTTCGCTCTCTCACTTGATGGAACGTAGATATGGATCAGACGACACAACAACCCATCCTAGAGATGGAAATTATCGACAACTACGTTTGCACCCAACATTTGGTAAGTGGTGGTGAAGTTCGGGTCTGTCTTATAGAGTTGGGGCCATCCAGAGGTCTCATGGTCACAAAATTCTAGCATTGTGGCGAGTGTTGCAACTGGCGGTCTACTGAGGCAATCAACGATGCGGTTGATGCTTCATGTTTTATACTTGATGTTGAGGTGGAATTTTTGTAAGTATGTGGACCACTTTCGATGGTGGTCATTCTGTAATTTTCCTTGTGTCGTCATGAACTGTAGTGGCTTATGATCAGTGTGGATGATTGTCTCCTTCCCAAGAACGGTTGGTGGTAGGATTTCACAATGGAGTACATTTCTTTGTCGTAAGTATGGTACTTATGGACAACATCTAATAATTTCTCACTATGATACGCCATCGGGTGGCTGTGCTGAGTGAGAACAGTGCCCACAACATAGTCTGAAGCATATGTCTCGATCTCAAAGGGTTGTTGCAGGTCTGGTAGTGAAAGTATTGGGGCTAAGCACAAGTGCTGCTTTAAATCATAGAAATCTTGTTTTTGGGACCGGACCCATGAAAATGTTTCCTTACCACCACCCCTGGTTATTTGGCTGAGGGTCCATGCAATATGGGAGAATCCCAACACGAACCTGCGGTATAAATTGGCAAGGCCCAAGAAGCTTTGAAGCTCAGTGAGTGTGGTTGGGGCTGGCAAGTCACAGATGACTTGGATCTTGGCTGGATCCACATGTACGCCATGCTAATCAACAATGTATCATAGGTAATGGACCCCGTCCATGCCGAAGGAGAATTTTTCCAAGTTGGCGTATAACTTGTGCTACCATAGGGTGTGTAGAACCTGTTGAATATGCTGCAAGTGTTCTTCCCAAGACTTGTTGTAAATGAGAATTTCATCCAGATACACCACTACAAAAGTATTGGTGAATGGTCACAGGATATCCTCCATCATCCTCATGAATGTGGCTGGAGCATTTGTCAAACCAAAGGGCATGACCAACCATTCAAAAAGGCCTTCCTTTGACTTGAAGGCAGTCTTCCATACATCTGTCTATTCTATCGGGACCTGGTGGTAGCCAGACTTCAGATCAATCTTACTGAAGTATTTGGCCCTTGTGAGATGATCAAGGAGGTTGTCTATTCGGCGAATTGGGTACTGGTTTCTGACTGTGATTTTATTAAGGGCCCAGTAATCAATGCAAAGTCGTCAGGTTCCATCTTTCTTCTGTACCAGCACGATTGGGATCCTGCAAGATGATGAGATGGGACGGATGTGCCCCTTGTGGAGAAGTTCTTGGATCTATCACTTGATCTCCTCATTCTCTAACATATAGTGGTGATAGACTGGCCCATTGGGTAGCAGTGCATCGGGGGTCAAATCGATGGGGTGCTTGACTTGACTGTGCAGAGGTACACCAGTAGGCGAGGAGAAGATATATGAGTATTCTTTGATGACCTTATCTACTTGCTTCTATTGTGTAGAGAGGTCAGCCACAGAGACCCTGGATGTGGTTGTGATCTTTCACTCATTCCGAGAGTGAATCACAAAGAAGGCAAACTTCCCCATCTGAGACATGACCTTCCTGCATTGCTTGGAAAAGATCAAGGAAATAACACTAGGTGGGACTGCCTCAGGTATCCTGTACAATTTCCTGCTCAAAGTAATAATAACACTATGTGGCCTAGACTCATATACAACATGATGTTTCCATAAATAAGGTTGGCCCAAAATAACATCACAAACTTTGAGAAGAGAAACATCACACAATACCTCGTCTTTGAAGGGCTTGATTTCGTACGAAAGTCGGCACTGTTCGTTGACGCGGAGATTGCTTCCTTGGCAGAGCCATCCAATTGTGGGTGAGGCATTGTTGGCAGGGCCAGCCACTTGAAAAACTCTAGTGAGATGAGGTTCTTCTGGCTACCTCTATCAACTATGAAGTGCAACGGGGTGCCTTTTACCCACATCTGTGAATGGAAGAGGCGCTCTCCTTCTTCTGGCTCATCTGGTTCATCAAGATAGAGCTTGGTGGTAGCAACGGTGGCACTGGGTTCTGTGTCAATGATCTATCTTCTTCTTTCTGGTTCTGAATCAGAGTCAGAACCCGCATCTGATTCAAAGGCATTCACTTTGGACACTAACGACTGCTTTGAGCGACAGTCAGCAGTGTTATGCCAAGGGCTCTTATGGAAGTCAAACCACTTCTCGATATCTTTCTTTGTCTTTCCGGTGTCCTTCTTTTCTTGCAGCTTGGATTAGTTTTCATGATACTATCCATCTTTTCTCTGTCCTTTGTTTTGTGGGTTGGGGCCGCCCTTTCCTGGATTTTTCTGTGAGGGGTTCCTGGGCCCAAATTGCCACGTATTTTGTTTGAGCTTCTGCTCGATTTTGACAACATATCGATAGGCCGTGCCCAAGGATGAGATGCCTAGAAATTCAATTTCAGTCTAGATGTATCTATGCAGAGCACCACGATACTTGAGCACCATATTTCACTCTAAATCTTTGATACCCATCTTGGTGCGCAAGGTATGGAAGATATTTGTGAACTCTGGCACTGCTTGGTCTCTTTCTTTCCACAGTGTGGTCCATTTGGTATACAATTCGTCATAACTTCCAACGGGGTAGTATTGTTCCTTAATAGCATCCCTGAATGATTCCTGGGTAGTCATGACTATAAATGAATAGGGTTCCTCTATTTCCTTTTTCTCACAGAAAGTTTCCCACCAATCTTTGACATGGGGAACAACTTTTAGGAGCGCAAAAGTAATCTTTTCTCTATTTGAAAAGTTATGGAAAGAAAAATACCCTTCTAGTAGATTCAACCACTTGTCTACACCATCTGTGTCTATCTGACCTTCAAATATAGGAATATGGAAGTTTATTTATACCTTGAAGGGGATGGTGCCTCCGCTCAAAGAAGATGTGTCACCTGTTGGTAGCCATCGAAGGATTTGCGTGAAACTATCCATCATCTTGTTCCTCTATTGTGTGAGGGATTCCTCAAGCAACATTTTGAAAGGATCTCTTGTCCCATCATATTTCTTTTCTCCTGCCATGAGAGGTAGCTTGGGCGTGCGAGAGCTTTGGTCCTCAAGAGAAACAAGCTCGAGACCCAATTCTTTGTACTCTGACCTCGTTGGGGACATGCATTAAGACAACAAGGAGAAAACCACTCTGATACCACTGATATGGATTTTATGAGAAGAACGAAATGACTACAGATTATTAATAGATGCTTAACACAGAATAACATAGATACAGTAAAATTGGTTTTCTATTCAATAAGGAAATAAGATGAAACTATAAAATGCAATGGAAAACAAGCTTGTTGGAATGGTGGTGGCTTATCTCTGAGAAGAGATGTGACGTCTACGCTCATTCACAAGAATATGATTACAACGAGGCTCTGAAGGCCTTTTTACAATAAACAGGAGTGTCAAAAACCATAGACATCCAAAAACCTAACCCTAGGACATTATTATAGCGATATTTTCCTCACCATTGCTATCTTGCACAAAGGGCCTTTTTCCATTTCCCTATGCAGAATTGTCATCCTTTTTTATGAATCCAGAGACAAAAATATACATTTTTCCACATATACTCTCCCTATCAATTATTCAAGATGCATATACGTTGGCTTCTCCACTACAGCCCATGTACATCAGGATTTGTGCCAGAAAATACAAAAATGAATTCAGTTTTCCATGTCACGACAGAAGATCTCTGATCCTTGGCCTTCCACATATTGGAAACGTTCCGACTCGGCCCTTCAGTTTCATTCTTAAGGCTATAAAAGCACAATTTCGAGCTACGGAAAGAAGGAGAAAGAATTCAACCTTGAGAGCAAAGTTACTATGGAGAAATTACTTCATATTGAGTCTGCATCCCTTTGTCCCTCAAGTCTGAAAACAGTGTTTAGCCCCCAAGCTCTTTCCCTATTTTTGAGAGAACCTCATTGACTCTCTCTCTTGTGAGCTTGCCTTCGGTGGAGGATTGAAGTGGTGGAGGCCCAGTTGGAAGGAACTTGGTTTCTTGGTTTTGAACCATGTTGACATGGAAGTCTGTAATGTTGTCACTTCTATTGATCAATTATTAATAGAAATACTCCTTTCTCGTCCTATTGATATATTGCAAATGTATGATTATTATCCATGGGCATGTTTGTAATGTTTATTGATGTATTATGCTATCTAATGTGCTAACCCCTTTATATCATCACTATATACTTGCTCTGCTCGTTTGTTAAGAACGTATTGCAGGTATAAAGCTTTGGGTCAAAGTGCTCAACGGTGGAACACCATCAAATGTTGGATCAAGGTAGGCCTCTTTATTATCTTGCACATTATTTTATATAGCATATGTTGGAATTGATTTGATTTCTGCAGTCATACCTGTTTGTTGTGGTTTACCCTTGGCCATAGAGAGTTTTTCCCTCGTAACAGAATTGGCAACTCCGTTGGGGATAGATCTTCCTTCTAAGGGTTGAAGTACTTTTTCTTCCTGCATTGCTCTTTTTCCTTTATGTTTCTTGTCGTATCACTACTTGACAGATTCTATTCACTCTGGGTCTGAGTTTTCAGCCTTCTTTCCTTTGTTTGGCCTTGTTTTAAAACATATGTGCTCCTTTTGCCTAGACAGTCACGTATACACGCTTGTTGTCTTACTGTAAGATGCGTATATATGCCCTGTTCTCCTGAAAAATCACGTATACCAATTCCATTTTCTTGTTTTCTTGGTTTAGTGATTGTTGGGTGAGTTTTGAGGATTGTTGAGCCTTCTTAGACTTATGTAGTGCCTGTTGAGTTTCTCTAGGTTGATAGTAAACATGTTGGGAGTTGAATTTTTGGGCATAGTCTTTCTCTTTGTTTTTCCTCCTTGTTGTCCTTGAACCCTAGGCTATTTGCTTGGCTTCTTGATATTCTTCTTGAGTTATTTCATTTATACATAGTAGAATTTAGATATCAGGTTGCTTTACAGTCCATACAGTTTCTCTTTAATATATTGAAAATACAAAAAAATAGGCATTTTGCATTGGTTAACATTTTTGTCTTTGAGCCTTTATCATTAGCTTAGTTCATTTAGCGAAAGATTACATTTTACTTCTGAATTACAGAGTTGAAATTGAAAATTGCACTGCTTTTATTAGCATATCATTCATTGAAGAGTTAAAGATAGACTTTGCATTATATTCATATTAATTTTCTTGCAGAGTCATAACATCATGAGTTTCTCTTCCATACCTTTTTGAGTAATCACGGCCAATAAAATTTATGCTTTAAACTAAAATTGATTAGTCACGATTTTATTTTTTAGGGTGCACAAACTAGTCTAGGATTTAGTGCCTTGGAATAGGATTTTGTGAGTAAACTTCTCCAAGGCAATTAAATCAACATATGTGTCTAAGACAGGGAGTCGAGAAGTCCATTGTATAATTGGTAATATCAGGAGGCTCCACTCACACCGGAGTTAATCACGAGGTCACGCGAAGTTAGTTGAAGGGATAACCCCTAGATACTCACCTCGCATCAAAGATATTTATGTGGATTTATTCGTATTTGGGGATCTTGCTAGTACCCATACCTCTGTGAGAGGCAGTGATTTCAAGGTTTCAGGCTTTGCTACCCTTCCCATATGATGATCCGGACTTACGACTCCTTGCCTGTGCATCAGTTATATAGTGGTTTATTAGTTGCTTGACTTAGGTGTCTCATAGGTTACTTGCAGGGGTTATTCTTCTTGTACCCTAGATCAGATAGGGGCCGGACAACACACAACCTTTATGGAGGATTACCTCTCCAGAGGGATCTGACCGATTGGTTGTTAAGGCCACGAGGGCCCCTATAACTGATTATGTTACCTCCAAACTTTAGCAAGTAGTCTCAGGTCCCTCTTGGACGAGGCATACCTTCTTTAGCAAGGGAGGCCACTCATCCACTTTATCTCGTTTGCATGCATATTGGTCGTTTGAATTTTTGGTATGCTCTTTGATTATTAGTTGACCATACGATTTCGTACTGAGTCTTTTTTATCATGGATAGTGGAGTTCCTTTTTCTCCCTCATTTACTGCTACCCCCCCCCCCGCCATGACGTTCATGGGGGAAAATCCATCCAATTTTTATAATGGTATGCATAATTATAATACTCAGTTCATGCCTTGGGTCTCTAATCATTTTTATCATGGTATGTCTGATATGTCATCGCACTTTCCATCCTCTGTCTCACCTCCTTATGCGAATACAAGTTTTGGGTCTAGGGGAATGATGCCTCCTTCTTATCCCTCTCCCTTTGGTGAGAGTCATATTCTTCAAACACCTCTTATGGTAGGAGGTTGGAATCTTCCGTCCTACGAATCCACTATGCGAGAAGTAAGTGCCCAATTAAGTAATCATTCTACTTGTTACACTCCGTCCACTTATCCTTCTTCCATTATGTCGGTCCCTACGAACAAATTTCCCATGGAGGACCTCTGTCTACCCTCTGGTGTTTCATCCGGGGGGAGTTATTTTTATAGTATGGGAAACCCCCTTCATGAATTTCCTTCATCTGGGGGCAACATATATCCTCACATGAGTAACCCTTGTCATGTCACTTTCTCTTCGCAAGCGGCTTCCTCAGTGTCGATTCCCTTACAACCCTTTATGAATCAGTATGGAGGAGGATATTATCCTGTTGGAAAAGGAAAGTGTGTAAACCAAGATCCTTCCTGGCCTGCAATTTCTCAGAACCAATATTTCCTTGGACCTTGGTCTCAAATGCCGCAATTCACCATTGCCACAAGTCTAGTCACTGCCTATCATACTGGAATTATATCACCAACCTCTGCTAGCCATGTTGGAGATTGGTTGACAACCTCTACGAGTCATGTTGAAGACTTGCAACCAGCCGCTGCAAGTCATGTTGGGGGCACAAGTCCAGTCACTATGTGTCATACTGTCATTATATCACCAACCTCTACTAGTCATGTTGGAGATTGGTCGACAACCTCTACAAGTCATGTTAAAGACCTGCAACTAGCTGCTACAAGTCATGTTGGGGGCACATGTCTAGTTATTGCTAGTCACACTGCACATCCATCACCAACCCCTGCTAGTCACATTGAGGATCCATCACCAACTGCTTCTAGTCATGTTGGCGATTTGCTACTAGCCTCTGCAAGTCATGCTGGGAGCATGTCACCAGCCACTGCAAGTCATGTTGGGGGCATTCATATGATTGAGAAGCTTAGACGTCTCAGACATAAGCCTAGATTCCTTTGCAGGATTTGTGAAGGAAGTCACCCTACTCATTTTTGTCTTGTCACTGTTGGGTTACCATAAACGTGGGGCTCACCTAAGGGCCCTTCGAGTTCTGAGGCATATATGGTTTCACAACACTTTGTTCCTTCTTTGGTTGATGCAACTATCATGCCGATGCAATCTTCGGCTGACACCCCTTTCCCTTTAGGGGTTGATGCATCCTTTGACCTTGTTGTCTCACATCTCGTTCGACCTGTGGTCATGTCGATGCAATATTCGACCGACACCTCTCCTATGTTCAGGGGTGATGTGTTTCTTGACCTTGTTGTCTCGCATATATTTCAACCAACGGTCATGTCGATGCAATCTTCAACCGAAAACACTCATGTTTTTTGGGGTGATGCACCTCTTGACCTTGTTGGCTTGCATCCCATTCAACCAATAGTTGAGGAAGTGGTCATGTGGATGCAATATTCGATCAACCCCACTCTTCTCTCGAAGAGTGACAAGTCTAAGGAAGCATTCGCGCCAATGCAATTTTTGGTCGATCCCTCTCTTCTGGTTCTTGTTCTACACCTTCTATGCCATGTCCTTAGCATTTCTATTTATTCACCTTCTAAACAAGAGAGAGTTTTACTCTTCCCAATTTCTCTCCCTCCAAGTCTTGACAAGGTTCCCTTTGATTGGGATGGTCTTGTCGGGTATTCAATTCCTCTACCTATGTCTTTTCCAAGAAGAGATATTATCCGATATAACATGAAGGCGATAACCTCTGTTAGCACTTTGTCCTCCTCGACTTGGATATCTTTGGGTCTTCTTGAGCTTGTGTCGGTTCTTCATAAGATACTGACATTCCACAGAAGGTCCACACAGGAGCCTTGGCCTCCCCCATGGCTTTCTGCCTAGAATCTTCCAAATGAGTCTTAGTTAAGCTCTTTTCTAACTCATCTAAAAACTGAAAAAGATTTTCGAGTGATTTGTCCCCTTCACACTCGTTAAATTGGATTTGAAAGGTCACGAGTCTTAATTAAGATCTTTTCTGACTCGTCTAAAAACCGAAAATATTCTCGAGTGATTTGTCCCTTTCACACTCGTTAAACTGGATTTGAAAGGTCATGAGTCTTAGTTAATCTCTTTTCCAACTGATTATCAAAAATAGAAAAGATTGTCGAGTGAACTTGTCTTTTTCACACTCGTAAATTGGATTTGAAAAGACGTATATTTGGCACACGTTTACCCCTTTTTTACACCAAGTAGACTAAAAGACATAAAAAAGGACATTTTTTGGCATTAAGTTGTGATTTCATCTCATGCCCTCGCTTGCAGTATTGAGCCTTTAGCCGGTTCTCGCTTTGTGTTATAAACTGTTGCCTAAGCAGTTTTTGCATCCTCAACCAAGCAGAGCCTTGTTTATATCCTTCGCAATTTGACAACCTATACCCTGGAGGGAACATTACCCTGAGTGTCCATCTCCCACATGCATTCCCCTGCATTGAGCATAGGTACGTTCCAATGCTGGAACTAGTTTTGCTTACTTGCGACACTCATTCCCTCCTCTGTATCATAGCATTCATTTGTTACGAAAGAAAAAAAAAAGACAGGCGGGAAGGAAGTACTATATTGTAATTGGCAACAGTCGTGTCACCTTTGAACAGAGAACAAAGCTATTGAGTCCTTGCGTCATCATAGTTTTGAGTTTAGCATGGCCTTAGGAAGCTGATCTAGTTACAGAGTTTTCTCTACCGACTGGTTACTCTTCCAGTCCCTATAGAGAACATTATTGATGCCTCCTGCATCTAATAGTCACATCATTGAGTCTATGCTGCCGGATTCCACCATGTCTCATGCTCTTGTTCAAAGGAAGTCTATCAACCTGCGTCGGCCACTCCTCAGAAATCTTGACTTTGCATGTCGGCCATACCCTCATCTTGTCTCAGAATCACATGATACTATGGTCTTATTATGGACCCTGGCCCTACTTTCATCATTGGTAGGTCACCTTGAACCCAACAATTGACACTTCATCATTGGTCGTTGACTGGGTGGTTTCCCTTGTGTTTGATGGCAAGACATCTATTCACACTTTGGGATTTGTGCAATGTCTTGGTTGCCATTAGCCTTATTGGTGGTTTCCTTTCCTTTGTCAACATTTTTCATCATTGGTTGTTATTCAAACAACCTTTTTTGTGTACTGCTTGCATTTGACACACGTAAAAGACACAAAGGTTCATTGGTTCATGAACATGTTCTCCGTCCGATCTCCACCAAATCATGAAGCTCATGCTTTGTTCCTCATGCTGACTGATGAGAGATACCTTAATTCGCTCCTTTCAATGGGTCTCTTTCCATCGACTTCAACTCATTTATTATGGATATGAGACCTAGAGTTTCATGAGTGCCTTGAGGCTTGCAATCATTAGTGGCAGGCTATCTCACCATTGACAGATGGGAATACATCAATGTTTTCTGATTAATGGATTTCTCAAGTGTTCGACACCAACTCCTTTATTCACACTTGTAGAAATGTACTTGGTGCCTTGATACCTACTTTCATTATTGGTAGGTTGTCTCACGTTTGTTAACAGTATACCTCAATGACTGGTAATCAAACGATGTCTCATCATGTTCGACCTCAACTCCCTTTTTCACATGATGTATACTTGCACCTTGGTGGATTGTGTAGAAGACTTGAAGACATCACTATGTGGACATAGCTTTCCTAAGCTGTTGCTTCTCTTTCATTGGACCAACACCTGTTCAAATTTAGTGATCATGGGAGATCAGATTGTACTTCATGGTATACATATATCTTTAGATTGATTTTGAGACTGGTTTCACTGGGCCTTGTTCGTGACTATGACAACTTTTGGCATACAACCGCATTTGTATTTTCCTATTCATGGCCATGAACACTTGTTTGGTACATTTTCCACATCGATCTGCATTGTATTCTTGGCAATCATGTATGAAAAGTCAGTTCATAATGTAATAAGCAATTGAGTTCGTCCAACTGGTTCTCTACCACTCTACTTCTAGGTTATTTATAATGTATTTCGGTCATTGCAGATACTCCTATGATTTCACACATTAGGGGGCATTTATTATAGCGAGATTTTCCTCACCATTGTTATCTTGCATAGAGGGTATTTTTCCATTTCCCTATGCAGAGTTGTCATCCTTTTTGATGAATCCAGAGCCAAAAATATACATTTTTCCACATATATACTCCCTATCAATTATGCAATATGTGTATACGTTGGTTGCTCCACTACAGCCCGCGTACATCGATATTTGTGTCAGAAAATACAAAAATGAAGTCGAGTTTTCATGTCATGACAGAATATCTCTGATCCTTGGCCTTCCACATACTGGAAACGTTCCGACTTGGCCCTTCAATTCCATTCTGAAGATTATAAAAGCACAATTTTGAGCTATGGAAAGAAGGAGAAAACATTCAACTTTGAGAGAAAAGTTACTCTGGAGAAATTACTTCATATTGAGTCTGCATCCCTTTGTCCCTCAAGTATGAACACAATGTTCATCCCCCAAGCTCTTTCCCTATTGTTGAGAGAACCTCATTGACTCTCTCTTGTGAGCTTGCCTTCGGTGGAGGATTGAAGTGGCAGAGGCCCAGTTGGAAGGAACTTGGTTTCTTGGTTTCGAATCGTGCCAACACAGAAGTCTGTAATGTTGTCACTTCTATTGATCAATTATTAATATAAATACTCCTTTCTTGTCCTATTGATATATTGCAAATGTATGATTATTATCCATGGGCATGTTTGTAATGTTTATTGATGGATTATGTTATCTAATGTGCTAACCCCTTTATATCATCACTATATACTTTCTCTGCTCGTTTTTTAATAACTTGTTGCAAGAATAAAGCTTTGGGTCGAAGTGCTCAATGGTGGAACATCATCAAACGTTGGAACGAGGTAGGCCTCTTTCTTATCTTGCACATCAGTTTATATAGAATATGTTGGAATTGAGTTGATTTTTGTAGTCATACCTGTTTGTTGTGGTTTACCCTTGGCCATAGAAATTTTTTCCCTCGTAACAGAGATGAAGCGCCAAAAGTCATGTGGGCCCCATTTGGGTAAGTCAGTACATCAACTTCCTAGGGTCGTAACTTTTGCATATGATCTTTGTTTTAGGCATACGATAGCCCGTTGGAAAGATCTATCTGAGGAATAAAACTATTGTTGAAAAATTAATGATGACTTTTTTGATAGCTACATACCCAAAAAAACATCGATTCGGGCCTCAAAATGGCTCTGGAAGTTCAAGACCCGAAAAAATGCTAAAAATAGTAAATTACCAAAATTGCCAAAAAGTTGTTTTGAGCCAGCTGGAAAAGGTGGGTGGCCACCGATATCCACCTTGATAACTCAGTGGATTTAATCATTTCTTCCTCCAAGGTATCCATCTAGGATGTTGTGATAACATATTTCACATTTGGGACCATCACATTCTTATAACAACCAAGTATGACTGGGTCATTAGGTCTTTTATCTTATGGAATCTTACTCAAAGTTTTATTGAACCTAAGATTAAAATCTTGTATTCTCTCATTCTTCCTCAAACCAATCTAGGTGAAATTGATGAGAAGGGTATGATATGCAACTGGAGGGGCGAACATAGTCAAGAACATGGCTTTGAGGTCATTAAACCAGCCAATGGACCTACTGGGTAATGTCGTATACCATTCATAAGCTCTTCCCGATAAGGTTTGAAGAAATAAACTTACCATCACATTGTTGGCCCTTTACCAAGTTTTGAAGAATACTTGGTCATATTTGACCGTTTTTGGGACTGCGACAACTTGCCAAAGATGGAGCGCAACGTGAAGCGGAAATTAGGGAAGAAATACCTATTTTTGGGTCCCTTTTAGGGTTTTGGGTTGATGTAAATGGAAAGGGATGTCAGCCGGTGGGTTTACCCACGCTTAGGCCCATTTTGTAATCTATAAATAGATACTTAGGAAATGTAAGTAGAGAGTAGTAGTAGTACATATATGTGATGTATAGCTAAAGGCTTAGTGCTAGTAGCTGGATATATGTGATTGGATGTATAGTGCAAGTGTTATGTGCATGATTGTAAGGAGATTGAAAAGCTAAGTACAATTTGTTGTAGTTTTGTGCTAAAGTGCAAGGAAGAAGGATCTAGTGAGTTGTGCAGATCTTTTGTCCTGTGTAAAGTAAGGGTCACTGAAGCTCTGTGCTATAACCGCTTGACCGAGATAATATAAAGAAGAAGACTTTGTGGACGTAGCCCCAGGGTGGGGGTGAACCATGGTAACTTTGTGTATTGTGCTATGTGCTTCGACCTAATGTGTTTATTTCCTTCTTGGCTAAGTGCTTGTTGTGATTAAATAGATCTAGTTATGCTATGTGCTTATGATATATGAATGAATGTTAGATCTGATATATAATATGCTTAGTGCTAGATCTACTGAATCTAATCTATATTTTTGTGGCTAAGTATTGAATCATATTTATTCTAAGTATTCACTGCGATGCTCTGTCTTATATGAGAAGTACCATAAGGGTTAAATATTGATGAATGATCTATGCTAAGTGCCCTATAAAAGATATAATCACAGATCGGTGTCCCAGCTAAGGTTGCAGACATCTGGGTCCTGCAACCACCCATGCCTCTACCTCGGGTGAGACTTCATCTGCTTCGCAGGTGTTGCTGAAAGGGTCGATAGTTAGGGTTTTGTTGGTGTGCTCTTGAGCGTTGAACCTTGGGTATGCCCCTATGCCAACAAATGGTTCCATTGTCGGGACTTGAAACTGTGATTGTTGGGAACTAAAGAAGAAAAATATTTGTGTGAAATAAGCTATGTGCGTAATATTTGTTGCCCTAGTGCACAGTATTCTACTTGACCTACAAAGCTTTGTGCTGAGAAAGAAAGTTCATATTTGAAGGAAAGAGGTCAGATCTACAAAAAAGATGTTGATATTGAAGAAAATAAGTGAGATTTGAACACTTTATGCTCTAAGAAAGGTAAAAGTAGAAATTTCCGCAGAAAAGAGGTAAGATCTGTAAGTTCTAGCCTCTAGTAAAGGTAAGAATAGTTCAAGTTTTAGATATGAAATATTTGTGCTCTATAAAGGTAAGATAAGTGGAAATTTTTTGTTTCTAAAGAATGAATTTAGGTACGCTTGATAGATGTTGCCCTAGCCTGAAAACTAGAGCATTGTTAGATAAAAGAAAGTTTGATATGAATAGGTCTGATAGGAATAGTGAAAGATATGTTATACCTGTGCATAGAAAGAATTTTTGGACTAACCAATGGATGCAGGATCCTAGAAAGACATTTTTGCAGGCTAGCCATCATGATCCTAGCGTGCAGTACAAGAAGAGTTGGGGATCATGGACGAGAAAGAGAGGATTAACACTTTTTTACAATTGCAGAAGACTAGGACATCTTGCTAAGGAATTCCCTGGGAGAAACCCTAGTTGCCTATGTTGTAAAGCTATGGACCATGAAGTATTATATTTCCCTATAATGATTGCTAGACTTGAAAAACTGAATATGGAACAAGCAAACTTTGAAGGATATCAAGAGACTAAAATTATGGAAGAACCCTAGAAAGAATAAGATATCATGTTACTGAAAATAAAAGAAACCCTAGAAGATCATAAGGATGTCAGTTTGTCAAAGATCTTCAAAGAAAAGGAGAAAATCAAAGTAATAATAGGAGACTTCAACATTGACTATACTCTAGATGAGGGAACACTGATGAACATTATGACAGAAAGCACTTGGGAAACCCTAGGAAGGCCTGCTCTGGTCCCTTCACTAGGAACCATCAGATTATTTAAAGGCAAAATGGTAACCCTATGTGGAAGAATTACCCAGATAGCTATGAGTACCCATGGAACTTCGACAGAGGAAGAGTTCGAAGTCATTAGATTTAGTGAGGACCGTGCCCCATTTCCATCTTTGTTAGGAAATATCTAGATTGAAAAAGACCAGATCCAGAGGAAAGAAGAAAAGGAAGCCATAGAACAGAAGAAGTAAGAACTCATGGAATTTATGACTAGAAGGATCTCCTACTTGATGGAGGAACAAGAGAACAGATCTCAGTTGTTAAACACCAGGGACCTGGATGTCGAAGATATAAGAGCATTAGAGGAACCACAGAAGACCAAAATACCTAATCCATATGATGAAGGAGTATTACCCTTGGATCTGAAGAAAGAACCTAAGCAACACGAAGTGACTATGTCGAGAGAATATAACACTCGGAATGGAAAAAGGATGACCGAGACTAAGCTCACTGTGAAAAAGGCTAGGAAGCTAAGTAAGAAGAGGACCAAAATCGAAAAGTTACAAAAGACTCCAGAGGAAACTTCGCAGAAGGAAAAATCAAAAGAAATGAGCTTCATCGAGATATCAGAACAATGACATCTGGCACTTTGTCATTGCGCAACAATATGGTCGTTGGAACGATATACCCATTCGACTTCTGCCCTGAACGGGTCAAAATAAAATTATGGGTTCCCACTAGACCATTGGACAACACCAGAATGGATAGAACAGAGTTAATGAAAGCCCAATATCCATTGCAAGAAGACCATTACTAAGTTTCCCTACTTAGTCCATTGCGCCCCACACCGAGAATGCTTTTTTCTAAGTGAGAATTTGAGCCCAAAACTTGAGATTACTTCACCCTGTGATCATTGCCTTGTTCCCATATTGTTCATCGTAGCCTTTGAATTCATTTTCACACCTAAGCTAGTGGATCCAAGCTTGTATGTCGGACGAGCTCAGCGTTGTTAAGAAAGTAGTTGAAGAAGTTTTGATTGACCTAATGGCTGAGAGAGTCATGTCAGAGAGAAGGATGTCTACAGGTTTGCAAGCATCATCAACATGAGCAGTCCAAGCTTCTCCCTCCACTACTCATAGAGCAGGACCTTCCAGAACCACGACCGAGACAAGAACAAAGCATAGAGACAATAATGCAAATACTGAGCTGATCCCGCACATTCTATCGGTTTACATACCACCTTTGAGCATCAATATTAACCGTGACAGTGTACCTAGAGACTTTGAGTACACCTTGATCACCACATATCTTCCGAAAGGGGTGCGCGCAGTACGTGCTGACCAAGATAAGCTCGCAGCACTGAAATTTAATGATTTTAACCTTGGAGATGGCAAAACCAACAACAAGTTAGCTCCGTATAAATACTTAACCAAGACCAAAGGTAGAAATCCTAAGATTGTCCCACAGTCCTGGACCCAGAACCTCGCGCAGTCCACATTACTCAATGTAATGAAGATCCCTCACTTCGACAGACACCAGGAAGTCAACGCACGCGTCAAGTTGTTGTTGTCTTGCTACCACTACGGATACTAATGGTTGGACCACCGCATCACTGTGGATCTGACTCTGATCAATCGGATCACATGACTTATCATGCAAGGCCCTGACCCACATGAATTTTACCCAGGTAAGACCTCAGACCGAGCACTAGCACAGTGGATAAAGGAAACTTATGGCGATGTAGAGAAGGGTACGCGAGGCTACAAGGTAGCTTCTATCTAGAGTGGTGCAGTGTGCCTTGCATGTTAGCTGGTCGCAAGCAACTTAGTTCATAAGAATAGACCAACACAGGTGACTGGATTCGTAGTTGACCTCACAGGGAAGTACGCCGAGGGACTATAGATGAATTGGGCACGGTATCTTTTAAACCAGTTAGAGCTAGATTGCAAAGGAGCGCAAGAAAAAGGGTATGAGTTCAACTTTAGTTGGTTTCTCATACTCATCGCTTTCATCGCTTGGGAACTGCCAGAAGGAGCCACTTTTCCGGAGATCAAACCTTTCAAACCACTAGCCACAAAGTTTTGTACGTTTTGGTACTCCAATGACATGAACAAGCAGTGGAAGTCCAATGTTGTTTTCCACACCTACTTCAATCAACTAAAGAATGCAATTCATTCTACACCGCGAATCACCCCAAACGTACCTCATAGGTTTAGACCTTTGATGAAATTTAGCATGGACTGCCACTTCACCTATATTACAGCACGCGGTGATGAGCATAAACAACAGCTCCAATCTTACTACAAGCTGACAGAAGATGACTTGGAGGATATTACCAAGGAATGGTCGGTGTGTTGGTTGTGGAGCCTGATTATCTCCCTGATTTATAGGTCTTTTACTTTCAACCATGTTTATACCCCATGAAGTATTTCCACCCTAGAAGTATGCACACTCTTCCACGCAGGGGAGTACAGAGGGGGGTTACCCCCTCTGCGGGGTCTGGCGGGCCTATCCCCCCGGCTGGGGGGTCTGGGGGCAAGCGGGCCCCCAGTGGGGGTTCGGGGGCGAAGCCCCCGAAGAAAAAATTGCCTTGTAAAAGTATATTGTAATTTCATTGTAAATCTGGACCATTCATTATAAGGTCGCAGATCTAACGGTAGAGATTATGTTAGGGTTTTTTTCCCTAGAAGGAAACCCTCTTTTATGAGGGAAATGTATTGCAGCTATGGATGATGGTGGATATTGTATTCTGAGAGAGGAGACTGTGAGAGAAAGAAGAGGAAGTTACAACGGGTTTTGATGTAGGTTGTATCCCTTCATTTGTTGGATAATAATAAAGGAAGGACCTGGCAATTTCTATGGTGGACGTAGCCCACACTAGGTGAACCACGTAAATCTGTGTCTCTCTTGTATTGTGTGTCTTCTGTGTTTTTTTTCTGCATTTGTTTTATTTTATAACTCTGCGGTCCTGTTTTTCTAACAACTGGTATCAGAGCGTAAGGTAACTCACAAGAAAAGAGGGTTCCTGGTTCAAGTGGGAGCAATGTCAGAAGATGGAAAGTTTAGGGTCGAGAAATTTAACGACCAAAACTACCAGTTATGGAAGATGCATATGGAAGACTATTTATATCAGAAGGATCTATTCCTACCATTGAGTGGAGTAGCAAAGAAGTCGGCGGCCATGACGGACATAGAATGGGATATTCTTGATAGAAAGGATCTAGGAATGATACGGCTGAGCCTGGCAGCGTTGGTGGCTTTCAATATTTCGAAAGAAAAGACAACGAAGGGTTTGATGGACGTATTGGCCAAATTGTATGAAAAACCCTCAGCGTCAAATAAGGTATTTCTAATGAAGAGATTATTTAATATGAAGATGTCAGGAGGTGGGTCTGTTGCAGATCATTTAAATGAATTTAATATGGTTACTAATCAACTAAGTTCTGTAAAAGTGGACTTTGATGATGAGGTTAGGGCTCTTCTAATCTTGTGCTCATTGCCAGAAAGTTGGAATGGCTTGGTCATGG
>ML784608.1:272305-312817 GCA_009831015.1 Picea engelmannii
AGGCTAGTAAAGAGATGATTTGGTTACAAAGGTTTATGGAGGAATTGGGAAAGAAGCAGGAGAATAGCAGGTTGTACTGTGACAGTCAGAGTGCCATTCACCTTGCAAAGAACTCAGCCTTCCATTCGAAGACTAAGCATATAAAGTTGAGGTACCACTTCATACGATCCGCCTTGGAAGATGGACAATTGAAGTTGGAAAAGATACACACTAGCCAGAATCCTGCAGACATGTTAACAAAGGGAGTAACCAGGGAGAAACTGAGTTCTTGCTCAGTTTCAGTTGGTCTTCAAGAATGAATATGAAGATGAGAAATTTTCCAGGTCCAAGAAGGTTCAGAGTACATCATATACAACAACGATGGAGTTGTTGAGATCGGTCTCCAAGTGGGAGATTGTTGGTTGTGGAGCCTAATTATCTTCCTGATTTATAGGTCTTTTACTTTCAACCATGTTTATACCCCATGAAGTATTTACACCCCAGAAGTATGTACACTCTTCCACGCGGGGGAGTGCAGAGGGGCGGTACCCCCTCTATGGGATTTGGGGGCAAGTGGGCCCCCAGTGGGAGTTCGGGGGCGAAGCCCCCGAAGAAAAAATTGCCTTGTAAAAGTATATTGTAATTTTATTGTAAATCTATACCGTTCATTATAAGGTCGCAGATCTAACGATAGATATTATGTTAGGGTTTTTTTCCCTAGAAGGCAACCCTCTTTTATGAGGGAAATGTATTGCGGCTATGGATGATGGTGGATATTGTATTCTGAGAGAGGAGATTGTGAGAGAAAGAAGAGGAATTTACAACGGGTTTTGTTGTAGGTTGTATCCCTTCATTTGCTGGATAATAATAAAGGAAGGACCTGGCAATTTATCTGGTGGGCGTAGCCCACATTGGGTGAAACACGTAAATTTGTGTCTCTCTTGTATTGTGTGTCTTCTATGTTTTGTTTCTGCATTTGTTTTATTTTATTGCTCCACGGTCCTGCTTTTCTAACACGGTGGACCTCCTTGTTGCAGCGGACCCCGCATACATGTCCAACGAGGAAATCCCTGAAACTATGCTGGATACACCTGGGCCAAGTAGGACTAAGAAGGATGACGAAGTTGAATATGTCCCTAGCACATCCACGAAGACTACGTCGATCTCTCCTACACAGGGAGGTGATGGTGATGAGCTAGGCGGTACAAAAGTTGAGCAAAAGAGAGGTGAGGTTACTCCACCTAGAGAGGAGGATGATCCCTCCATGAAAAGAAAGATGAGGCCACCAAAACCATCCTCCCTAAATAAAGCTAAGGCCACCCAGCCAATTCTTAAAACTAACCTTACCCCGGATGACTTCGACTTCTTAATTGTCACACTGAATGATGTTTCACTAGAGCTCGCAGAAAAGAAAGAATCAAAGAAGAAGGAGCTATTCAACCGAATCAAGGGTGAACTCAAAGAAGTGCAGCAGGCACTCTAGTCCAGCAAAGCAATTTCTACAGCACCCTTGATAAGCAGAACATCAGGAACAGGTGATGAGCCCACTCAATTACACCAGATCATTGATCAAGTCGAAGCTCGCCTTTGACGAGCTCAAGAAGACATAGCACAAGCCACCCAGGCTTTGATGCAAGCACAGAAAGCACTTATAGAACAACAAAATGAGGTAGAATGGGAAAATATTACCCTGAAAGTGAAGTGGGATGAGGAAAAGGAACAGTTTCTAGTAGAGCAACTTGAAGTACAAGAAAAGGTTCACAAGGCACTGTTGTTGAAGGAAAATCTTCCTATCGACAGGTAGATCTCCTCAAAGAGCTAGAATCTTAACTCTAAGATAGAAAGTGCTTATCATGGTCACTGACTTCCTTTTAGGTCTATATAAACTAATGCATGAAGAGGAAGGAGGAAAGACGTACCTTTTACCGATGTTTGTCCCTGCACGCTCCGAGTTGAACTCCAATCTCGAGCTCCTCGATAATCCCTGTAGATAAACAAAGTACAACCACTTCCTATTCTATCGAGATTAGTTCGAAGTAGACCTATCTACTTCGAGACAAATTCATGTAATGTCAAACACAAATTAGAAAGAAACAGGCCAAGCATATTACATTAATGAGGACAAAACATTACTTACAGCCATAGATGGAATGTAGCAGTTTCGTCAAGTTTTCCTTGCCTAACCCTTGCTCAAAAGCTCCACGATCGGAATGACGATAGCTTCGCTAATTAGCCTCCACTTCATTGTGTGTTTCCTATGATATCATAGGTTTCATTCTTCTCATCCCTTCTCCAAATATCACTTATGAGATCATAAGTTTGGTATGATTCTCCATCCAAATCCCCTTTTCACCATGAGAAAGCCTGCTTATATAGCCTTGGAGAGGCTCAACAACTTGAGATATCTTTGGGGTGAGTTGAGGATTTTCCTCCTTGAGTTAGGGATCTTCCCTAATATCATGGTTGGACTAGGGATTCGAGTCCAACTACCTTTCAAGATTGAAAAGATCTTTCCCCCATTCTTCTCAACAAACCAAATGCTACCCTGAATAGGTAGCGCTCCCTCAAAAGGGCCATCAGAGCATTATAGCACTCCCCAATAGGCTTTAGGGGGGCGCCAACACTCCCAAAAGTAGTAGCGCTCCTTCAAAATGGCAGAGGAAGTGTTATAACGCTCCCTAACAATCTATAGGGGGGCGCCAGCACTCCTGAGAGAGGTATAGGGGAGCACTCTCCTCTAAAAACCCAAATTCAATGGTTCTTTCAGATGGAAAGAGGTACATAACTCTAGTTAACCATTCCTCTTCTTCCAAATCAAGTGTTTGAGGTGTTTCAAGTGTCTTTTTGATGTCGTTATAAGTATGACATAGGCATCATGGCAGTATGCTTTGCTTGACACTTGTGAGAGAAATGTGACACTTGCGACACTATCGAAGTGAGTAATTTTGATGTGTAACAGATTGCCCCCCAAAGTATGAAGTTAGAAGATGAGAAATGATAACTGAAATGCTTTGTAGACTTTCAAGAAAGGGTATAGACGTAGAGAACCTGACAGAAGCTGAACACAAACATCCAACAAATATTATGACATGTTTCAAACCCAAGGCAGGCATACCTATGCTTGGGTGATAAAGACTTGCAAGATATGGCCACCAAAATACACTGCGGATCCATAATTGTATTGATAAAAGGTATAGCCACAGAGGATACAGTGTGGATATATACTCTTATGAACTGAACTAATCGTAGCCACGAGGAATACATAGTGGATCTATGAGATGACAAGACATAGCCACGACCAATACAAAGTGGATCTATGCGACAATATATGTGTCATTGTTCAAGAGAAACTCCATCGTAACCTGGGCAAAGTACACATCAGAGTGATCACGCAACCCAGGGTCTTCTTACCGATCCCGATGTAGTATGAATCTAACCATGTGAATAGATGTACTAATGTAAAACATGGTAGAAACCACTTGATTACCGGTCAATGATGTAAATCGTTAACGAGCGTGAGGGAAATCATCATTAATGTCAATGATTCCCAAGGTACCCTAGTACATTCCAACGAATGTGAATGGATGAGATGAAGTCGAACATCCGTGGAATCATCCATTCATAGGTCAATGATGTAAACCCACTGTCGAATGTGAGGAGGCCTTCCATTGAGGCATGCAGGTCCCAAAGTACTAATTGGTTTCTAAGTCTAGTCCCTGGATAATGTGTTGAAGTCGACAGGAATAGACTCGTCGAAGGAGGGCCTTGATGTATCCCCCATCAATGACACAAAATGGACATGGAGATGTAATTGGTAGATCAAATGAACATGGACTAACATAGGTATTGAGACAAGATATTTGTGATGGTTGACTCTCGAGGCGGATACTTCCCTTGAACACTGAGGCACAACAGTAGAAACATGACATGGACCAAAACACGATGATGCAATGGATACTATGACTTTCGTCGGGTGACCCAAAGGAGTAAGAAAAACTCAGAGGATTATTTCAGTGCAGAGGTTCAGTGGATTAAGATGTGCACAAAGACAAAGTGTCGTGTTCAAGGGCAACTCTAAGAGTTACTTGGTGATGTTCTCAAAAAACTGTTTGGCTTGCTTCTTTCAATTTTTTCCCCCATCCAGATAGACGAGTACCTCTTTTTAATTTAACGAGCTCGAGGAGGATAACACATGCTTGATAAAAGTCACCTTCGGTAAGTTCCTCTTCCTTTGTTTAAAAAACTAGAAGAAGTAAGGGTTCGTTCCCATATGGGCCTGTCAATGTTTCTTTTAACGAGTCCAAAGACAGAAAACTCGAAGGTTTTTCATGATTATAGAGTCTGGAAAAACACTTAAAAGAGAACTCTCTCTGTTCCTTTTTCGTAAAGTAGTCTGATGAGACTGAAAAAGAGATAAACTATCGCTCAACAGACATTTTCTTCAAATACTTTAATGAGCATGAAGAGAACAAGGTCGCTCGACAATCTTTTCATGTTTAGAGAGTCTCAAAAGAACTTAAAGATGACTCCAATGTTGTCCTTTTTCGTAATGTTAGTCTTGCGAGGCCAAAAAAGAGATAAATGATCACTTGAAAGATGCCCTTTCAAACCTTTTAACGAGTGGGAAAGGAAGCAAGATCACTCGGCAATCTTTTCATGTTAAGAGAGTCTGAAAAGAGCTTAAAGGAGACTCCAGGGGGTTCCTTTTTCGTGTATCCATATAGGTCCGAAAAAGAGATAAAATTCTACCTGGATGCATTCTCATGTATTTACGAGCACGAGAAAGAACAAAGACTAAGCTCGGTGTGCCCCCATCTTGAAAGCTAGTGGCTTAACTCTAGAAAGATCATCAAAGGCTGGAGACATGCCCTCCAAGCTTCAATTCATTCACCAGCTCTAAGGTCGTTACCAATTTGTCTAGTAGATGAGAAAAAGGAGAAGGGTGGATGAAAAGAAGGTTCAAGAGAGGTGATTGTTTCATTTTTTAACGAGCTTGACACAGGAAAATAACTATGCTCAGGACCTCTATTTCATTTTTTAATGAGCTTGCCATAGAGAAGAGAAAATATGCTCGTAGTTTCTTCCTGATCATGGCTTCTAAGAGGGTAATGCTCTGGAAGGATACCATGTCAAGGGACAAAACTTGGTCATGGATTCCAAGAGATCTTTATTGGATGGAAGATAATCACTTGGGAAGGAACACATGTCGAGGGTCGCGATAGGAGTAAGGAGATCAGGCTCCAATAACCCTACCGAATAAATCACCATGTCTACTACTAGATCCAAATCATCGGAAGTCAAAAGCATGGGAGACAATAGAAAATCGACATCAGGAGGGGAGATAGACTGTATATCTACCCGAATTTCTTCACGAGGGGGAAGAAAAGAGGATCGGTGATGGTTATTATCCCAAGGTAACTTGTCAGTGCGAAGCATCTCCGGAATAGATTCATTCGAAGGAAAAGTTGGGGAAATGCAGTCGATTGTCGACGACAAGGAACTCAACCATGATTGCATCGAAGAAACGTCAGGTGCCAATAGATGTTGGTCATCCGATGAGGGAGAAGGGGATTGGGTAGAAACATATGATGTTTCGGCTAGACTAAGTGACACAGTGTCACTTAGTGCACTGAATTCCAATGGACGAGGTACAATCTAAGGGTCAGATGATTCCAAAGATTGATAAGTCGTGGTTGAAATCATATCGACGGTGGAAATATGATGTGTAGTCGGTGGAAGTGGTGTAGGGAAGGTACCCATGAGGCTAGAATATTTAAGTAAGCCAACACCAATGCTTTCATACATGATCTTGTGGTCTCCCAAGAAAGGAATATTGTTGGTAGCGGGAACGCGAGCATCGGTCGTGCAGAAATCCAACTGATCAACAGTGACAATTTTTCCCTGATGAGGAAATTGGAAACATAGGAAAACTAATGAGGCAACGACAGTCATAGCATAAAACCAACTTATTCCAAGTAACAAGTTGTAATCGAGGGGAGCATCGACCACCTCGACATCAACAGTAATAGTTTTTCCACCTAATTGGATGGGCAGGGACTGTAAAATCCCATGGGGATGAAAACCTCACCCATCGAAGGCGCATAACATCATTGGGGATTTTTTGAGTGCTGGTGATTTTAAACCTTTCCAACATGCCAAAGACATGACACAAGTCGAGGCTCCCTCATCCAAAATAGTTTGGTGGATTTGTTGATTGTGAACAACAACATCAACTTGGAAAGCAAGTTGGTGGGAGATTCGAGACGCATGATTATCCAGGTTAAACATGATATGGTTTGACGACTCAGGATAAACAGTGCCAAGAGCAGCCAAGAGCGTTCTACATTGACTGGGGTAGTGTTGTAGAACTTCTAATTTAGACATAGCACACGGTGCTTGAGCCAAATCTTCAACAATGTTGTAGTTATGGGCGGCACGTGAACTAGGATTAAAGGTAGCTTTGTGAATAGTGCCCTTAGGAGGGCGTAAGATAGAGTCGAATGTGGGTTTCTCAATCTGAAGTGGTCCAGACAAAGGATTAACCAATGGAAGACTGATGGAGGACGATGATGGATCCGGTAAAGTACTGGCACCATTGGTGTCTTTTCCTTTGTCAGGGTTACCTGGTGTGTCATATGTCTTAGAGAAAGTGGTCAAACTGATCCCATTAAACATATAAATATGTGCACTCGATGAGGCCTCATCATGAGGATAGCTAGAACTGCCCCCCGGAGAGGGGGTTTGAGAAACTGTGGATTGCTACTGTGGAAAATGTTGAGTAAGCACAACAGGTTGTGACTTCCCTTGGAAAATTTTGGCCACTTCATTGCGAAGTGGACAATCTCGAGTGTAGTGATTGTCACCACAAATGATACACGGGAATTTCAGTTTCCGTTGTGGTTTCTTTTCGGTAGCAGGTGTTTGATTTTTTGGTTGTTCATTATTATTTTTTTATTTATTCTTTGTCTTCTTCTTACCTCCAGACTATTGTGAAGGGGTAGATTGAACTGCATTCACCTCAGAGATCTGAGTTTGGGGGGAGGCAGAGGAGAGTGTAGTCGATTGGGAAAAGTATTGAGTTTTGACGAAACCGATAACACCATCTGCATGAGATGAGGATGATGGTTTAGAAGGATCGGTATTAGCTCGAGCAGCATTCAGAAGCAAATCATACAAAGTACCAGATTGGGAATAAACCAAATCTAAATAATGAGCCGGAGCAATGCCTTGCTCCTCTGTGACCGCACCACCCATAGCGACATCGCGAGCGATCGGGGGTAACAGTGATTTAGTAAACCATTCCGCCAATAGTATGTCAGGAATGACTTCCTTGATCATCCTTCGTCATCGCCTCCACTCATGAATATGGTCAGAGATATGCACGGAGTTAGTTTGACAAAGGGAGGTCAAGATTTCAGTACTTGTCTTGTAGCGAATAGGCAGTTGAAAGTGTGTGAGGAAAGACATGGCAAGGGAATTGAAATCATGAAAAGAAGCACGTGGTAGTTCAATATACCACTTTGTTGTTGAATCGGTAAGTGTTCGTTGGAAAAGACGCAAACGTATAGAATCATCCATGAGGGAGTTTGATGAAAACCACAAATGGAAAGTCATCACATGGTTGTTCGGATCTTCACCAGGGTTTCCGTCAAATTTTAGAATATCAGAAGGAAGTTTAGCTGGAATGACTAGCCAAACCAGTGAATGAGAAATAGGATCATTAGTTAACTGAGACAAGTCTGGGAGATCCAGAGTCGCAAGGAAAGGTATTTGTCGGTTAATTTGCGAATGATACTGGTGTGGCATAGGAACAACAGTAGGACCATAGATTGGGTTAGGTGGATAATTGTAACCAATAGGTCCTCCTACATACGGTTGTTGTTGGCTAGGATAAGAAGGATTCGATGGTGCATGAGAAACATTGGCATAACCCGGTGGGTTTTGAACATTATAGGTCAGGTGATTTATTTGCCCGTGAGGAGGATAAACATTTTTCCCTTGAGAATGGTAAGGAGTAGATTTCATAGGTAGATACACATGAGGCCCATGAGGAGGATAAGATTGTGGTCCCAGAGAACTCCAGGTGGTGTTTGGGATGTCGCCTGGATAAGATTGCCCGTAAGATGTTTCGGAAGGGACAGGATTGGATACTCCTCCTAGTGGGTTATTATACAAGTACCCCCCAATGTGGGGTTGGGTAAAAATGCCTCCTGAAGATACTCCCCAGGATTGTGAAGGGTTTCCAGCAAACGAGGGTTGCCCCCCTGCCAGTGGTGGATTTACAACCGGGGTGTGACTAGAAAACAGAGGTTGCCCTCCAGGAGGAGCATGAAAAGTAGTTTGTCCCCCGGGAGAGGTAGGCCCGCCATGGAAAGGTAGTCCTCCAGGAGGTAAAGGTGTGTTAGATGGTGGTTTCCCTCCAGCCGGTTGTGTTTGGCCAACAGGGGTTTGTGTTCTCAGGTGAGAAGATGTCCCAGCAAGATCATGTGGAACATATGGAGCCATAGAGTAAAATCTTGTAGAAACGGGGGTAGATATTGAAGTGCTTTGGAGATGAGTAGAGGTGATGAGTCCAGCATTAGGATGGACTTGTGTTGGTGTGACATTAGGGTTAATAACCTGATTGACTAGGTGATTCATGGTTTGATCGGATGGTCCTGTTTCACTAGGAGGGTCATGAGGTTGAAAGGGTTGTCGAGGATTCGAAATTTTCATAGAGATCGTGTCCTGATGAAGTCCTCCATACAGAATCAGCAAGTGTGGGATTGGTTTCTACTGTGGTGCTAGGATGAACACGAGTCCTATACTCATCATCAAATATTGGTTCTGTGGATCCCATATATGTTTCGGTAAAGATCCTCTCCGGTAATCATGGGATCTCTTCGTCTATGACGTTCCCAAGGGATTCTAAACGAACCAAAAGTGGTTCGAGAGGGGTTACTGACACAGATGTACTGCGATGTTCAACCGTGACCAAAGAGCCTTCTGAGTTATCCAACGGAGGAGCAATAACACTTCCAACGTCGGATTGATTTTCCACCTCTCTACAGTAATTGTCTTCTGGAGGGTTAGGAGGTAAGGGTTGATAGTCTTTTGGAGGCAGCCCTTGCATCCTACGTGATCGACGAAGACCTTTATCATCTACGGGCTCAATTGTGGAGAAAAATAGAACACACTGAAAATCTAGGGCCAACTAACAAAAAGAAACAACATGTGCTAATAAAATCTAGGAATCAACCAAGCAGACAAAACTTCTCTCGATGATCATACTGGTTGGTGATTAAATCCAACGTCGCATGATCAAGTCAAGAAGGGGCTAGGATATGGTGGAACAGTTACAATGGTGACCTGCTTAACGGACTTTCACCTTGGTGCAAGCTTCCACACAGTAATTGTGGATTTACCCTCCAAGGATCCCGAGTGAGTTTGACCAATGTCTGTTCTAGATATAGTGAGACTTCCCTTCACCGTCACCTTGTGTAAGTACCTAAATATTATGGTAACTAAAGACACCAATTCGAAGTGAGTCCCTGGGAGGGTACAGTCGACAGTCCGATCTGGAATGTATGGGCGGGATAACAAGTCCGAAATCAACCCAAGAGGCTCCCACACATAATCATGGGTATACCTCCAATAAACCCCCAATATATGATCCGACCACTACAAACAGTTGAACCATAGAGGAATAATCTCTATAATTTGCCCGAATGCGACCTCATGCGTAACCCCTATGTGAGAGGGGGATCCCAGAAAACCAATACGACAATTGGATTTGACTCTCCCTAGCTCAGGATGCTAATGTTTGTTTTGAAAACTTTGGAGAGTTGTACTCACAGCCTAATCCAAAGTGCTAACCCTAGTCTACTGTTGGTGGAAGATCCTAAAAAACAAAAATGTTCTAGATAATTTTTAATTAACGTTCGTTTTATAGATGTTCTTTACTCAAAGGGTGCGCGGAAGTGAAACTGATGGAATGAGGACTCAATTCCCAAAAATATGCATGAAAGATAATAAGCAATCATTTCTTTTCAATGAACGCCTATTTACGGGAAAGAGAAAGAGTCGTTTTCACTTTCAAACACTAGTATGAAATGTCCTCTATCAATTGGTTCTCAATCGAATCTAATGCAATGCTAAAACATTTTCAAAAACGCCTTCTAATATGAAAACCAATCACTAAAATGTATTTTTTGTCGTTTGTATGTGAATGATGATTAATCCAATGCAAATACTTCTCCTACCAACTACCCTTTCAGATCAAGGAGATTTAGACAAGCATGATCAGATTTCGCACACATGACACACAACCTCTTGCTATGATTGAAACAAGAAGCAAACAGAAGACAAAATATAATAAAGAAAAATCAAACAATTCACACAAAAGAGAGATGTTGAAGAACAATGGCCTCAAAGAACCAAACAATATGATTCACAGATTTCTAATGCCCTTCACCAGAGTTCCCGCTCAGTTGGATAGGAGAGAAGAAAGCAGTGGATTGATTTCAAGCTCTCAACTACAAAAACTCAAAAATAATGAAGAAGGCCACCAAATATGAACAACAAAGTGTTTATTTCTCAGAAGGAGGGATGTCAAAGTTCAATGGGAAGAAGCATTGAATCACAAAGAATCTCAGCAAGTGAAAAAACAAGGTCTGGACCTCAAAAAATGCAATTTTTGAAACGATTTTGTGCAAAAATGGGTTGGCGCTCTGGTGTAAGGGACACCAGGGAGTTATAAAGCTCTTTATGAGACCTTTGGGCAGTGTTGGCGCTGGGCTAACATAGGCACAGGGGCGCGAGGCTTCAAAAACTCAAAAAATTGCCCAAAAACCCAAAATTTCAGTCAAATTTTATCAATCAAGATGCATGTGATTGGGTAAGGAGTCAATCAATGTATGAAATCAAACATATGGGGTGAACAAGGTCTGAAAACAAAAAAGGGTAAGACAAGGTTTATGAGGAAGACCAAAACTGAAAAGTTTCGATTCGTCCCCAGTGGAGTCGCCAATTTCTGTTGAAGGAAAATCTTCCTGCGGACATGTGGACCTCCTCAAAGAGCTAGACTCTTAACTCTAAGACAGAAAGTGCTTATCATGGTCACTGACTTCCTTTTAGGTCTATACAAACTAATGCATGAAGAGGAAGGAGGAAAGACGTACCTTTTACCGGTGTTTGTCCCTGCACGCTCCGAGTTGAACTCCAATCTTGAGCTCCTCGATAAGCCCTGTAGACAAACAAAGTACAACCACTTCCTATTCTATCGATATTAGTTCAAGGTAGACCTATCTACTTAGAGACAAATTCATGTAATGTCAAACAAAAATTAGAAAGAAACAGGCTAAGCATATTACATTAATGAGGACAAAACGTTACTTACAGCCATAGATGGAATGTAGCAGTTTTGTCAAGTTCTCCTTGCCTAACCCTTGCTCAAAAGCTCCACGATCGGAATGAAGATAGCTTCGCTGATTATCCTCCACTTCACTGTGTGTTTCCTATGAGATCATAGGTTTCATGCTTCTCATCCCTTCTCCAAATATCACTTATGAGATCATAAGTTTGGTATGATTCTCCATCCAGATCCCCTTTTCACCATGAGAAAGCCTGCTTATATAGCCTTGGAGAGACTCAACAACTTGATATATCTTTGGGGTGAGTTGAGGATTTTCCTCCTTGAGTTAGGGATCTTCCCTAATATCATGGATGGACTAGGGATTTGAGTCCAATTGCCTTTCAAGATTGAAAAGATCTTTCCCCCATTCTTCTCAACAAACCAACTGCTACCCAGAATAGGTAGCGCTCCCTCAAAAGGGTCATCAGAGCGTTATAGCGCTCCCTAGTAGGCTTTACGGGGGCACCAACACTCTCAAAAGTAGTAGCGCTCCTTCAAAATGGCAGAGGAAGTGTTATAACGCTCCCTAACAGTCTATAGGGGGGCACCGACACTCCTGAGAGAGGTATGGGGGAGCGCTCTCCTCTAAAAACCCAAATTCAATGGTTCTTTCAGATGGCAAGAGGTACATAACTCTAGTTAACCATTCCTCTTCTTCCAAATCAAGTGTTTGAGGTGTTTCAAGTGTCTTTTTGATGTCGTTATAACTATGACATAGGCATCATGGCAGTATGCTTTGCATGACACTTGCGACACTTGTGAGCGAAATGCGACACTTGTAGTGACGACACTTGCGACACTATCGAAGTGAGTAATTTTGATGTGTAACAACTGCACTCTGTGACGGTCATAGAAGTGAAGATGGAATACCATCTCCCACAACATGTGACCCAACTGGAAGAAGTAATCCAACAACTCCAACAGCGTATCATGTATCTGGATCTCTGCACCATGCCCGATACCCCCCAAGAAATAAGAGATCTCAGAGAGGCCACTGCTCGAAACGCAGTTGGCTGATTAAAAACCTTTTCCTTAGAATGAAATCAGTTGAGCGCTAGAAGCGCTTCTCAACCTCTTCTTATTTATTCATTATCTAAGACTTCATGACCTTTTATGTTCTCTTTGCTTCTTCAAGTTGGATTTTCAATGTAATTATTTCTTCTTCGAGTCTTCTCTCTTCTTGACCAAACTCTTCATCAAGTTGGTTTAAGTCATCGGTTCTTTCCTTGAGATGATCCGTCAGTATCTTTTCTCTCTTTTCTACTTTTTCCTTTTGTGTTGTTATGTTGGCTTCTAAACATTGATTTTGATATTCTAGAGTTTCTTCAATTCTTATGGCCTCTTCTAGATGAGTTCTTAAATTCTTGATGACATACTGAGCTTTTTCGGAACCTTGAACACTTTTCTTTTTCTTCATGAATTATTTATTGTATGACTTGTTTTCTTCTCTTTATTTCTTTAGATACTCAATTTCACTAATCAATTGTTCTCTGTAATCAACTTCTTCTTCTTCATACTCTTCCTCTTTTGAATCTGTCTGACATGATGAGCATCTTTCTTCTTGTTCTGTAACTGCATCTTCTTTGGCATTTTATGATTCGGTGATGGGTGAAGAATATAAATTATGTAACTTATCCCAAAGTTCTTTGGCTGATGAACATTTACCAACCTTTTCTCTTACCAAATCAGGTAATCCTTCCCAGATGAAATCCATTGCTATTTTGTTATTCTTCTTCAATTCCTTCTTGGCTGCAGTCTTTACCCTTTTTGAACTATTATATCATGTAACAACTGATAGCCAAATATAATTTCCATGTGCCTGTAAAGATACTTTCATCCTTATGCTTCACATCTCATACTTTAAATCATTTTGACCATTAAACATTGGTACTCCATTCTCAGAATAATCCATGATCTCCTTCCAATGGTTAAATTGTTTCCTGAAGGAACCCGCTCTAATACCAATTGTTGGATTATAGAGAGAGGGGGTGAATCAGTAATAAAGAAATTGAATCCTTTTTAACCATAATATGCAAGTTTTATATCAAAGTATTATTATCATCCAATAGTTGCAGAGTAAATAAAAAATGAACAAATGAGCAATCATACACATACACAGTACATCAATGTTTTTACGTGGAAACCCAAAGTGGGAGAAAACCACAAAATGTTTTTTCCTATATGTCTTTAAGAATTACATTCATTGGAATCACCAACTTCCTTTATTTTCTAGCTGCAACTGAAAGGAGACTCCAACCCCCTAATTTCTCAGGCTACAGCCTAAGGGAAGCTCCAACTCCCCAATTCTCTAGATACAACCAGAAGGAGGCTATGACCCCCTATGTTCTCTGGCTACAACCACTTGTCCTTTCCTCGTCCAACCTCCCTAAAATATAAGTAGAATGATGGAACCACTTTCACACTATCACTATGAGATATACTGTTGTAAACATGTACCAATCAACCTATAATCAACCTATACCATAAACAAGTGCATCAACCATGCACCAACCTGTATCAAAACTGTACCATGAACAAGTGCATCAACCATGCACCAACCTGTATCAAAATTGTACCATGAACAAGTGCATCAACCATGCACCAAACTTGTACAAATAACATGTCACAACAACATGTCCAAACAACCTATCTCGTCAATATTATCAACCAAATCAAATCTACTCATCAAGATCAATCACTAAGACAAATCTCAAAGATGTGCATCAACCAAACATAACACAACAAGTCATAATCATCACCAAGATCCATATGTGCTTCTAATAATATACCAATACAAGTATGTTACATCATCTATAAACCATGTGTCAACAATATTACTAATAAGTGCCTCCAACCATGTACAAAGTATGTACCGATCATGTATCAACTACTCATCAACTATGACTCATCAATATGTACCAACATCATCAACTATACACCTCATGTATGTGCCAACTCATCAACTACTTGTCTCAACCATGTACCCAACATGTACCTCAACCAAAATCCCTCATCAATTTCATCATCCAAATATGATTTGTAACTTTGTAATATATCTGGTGTATATGATCACATACCTAAAAACCTTCCTTAACTTTAACAACAAGAGACTAGCATTTTATCAAACTTTACTTTAGTCTCACATGACTAATTTTGAATTAGTCAACAACCCTAACTTGCAATAATCATAAATATGTACCTGTAATGAATAAAGATCTGAAAATGGTACACAATGTTATTCAGTGTGTTTTATGCAATTACTCCAACTGTCACTACTTGTAACCTCTCATAAAAGGATTTATAGCAAAAATGACATACCTTGTTGAATTTTGTCTTATTCTAGAGAGCAAACTTGTAGAGCGTGCCCTGCACGGAATATTTTTTGTATGGATCTAAAAATTGTACATATAATACTAAAGACTATACTCTAACCAACACGTTTGGTCTTACTGAATTTGGATCTGTTATGAAGAAGTTATGACATTTTTATCCGAAACACCTATTTTAGACTAGTTTCAGGACTAGCCACAAACCCTATTGTCACGAAGTGTAACTCCAAAAATACAACGAACCACAAGCTAAAATTTGTACCACGTCTACTTGGATATGTTTACTCAATGGACTCCCAATTTCATAATCCGAATCATTCTAGAAAAAACGTTATTGCGAAAATGATGAGATGACCTATAAATAACATACCTTAGAAAGCATCATCAAAGGAATTTATCCTCCCTTGAATTTCGGCCTTCTTTACTTCACCTTCCCTCTGAAATTAGGCTTAGATATCATTTGGTTACCTCAGTCACCTGTAGATATTCAATATTTTCAAGTGTGATCAAAATGACAAAGTCTTTCCTCTTATTTATACTCTCCAAGTAGCTTCCTTAGAAGCATCTTCTAGGTCACTTTGTCCACATAGTTACTTTGTCCACATAGTCACCTATGTCCAACTTTTCCCAATTTTCCACTTGTCCATGTATCTAATAACCACTTGACCACTTAACCCATTTTCCTCATTTTAGGGTTAACCTTCTTATAACCACTTTCCATAACTAGAAATTATCCATTTACTTTATTATTTAAATAATCCTCCTTGACTTTGTCACTTCACTTTATTATTTAAATAATAATCCTCCTTGACTTTGTCACTTCACTTTATTATTTAAATAATCCTCTTTGACTTTGTCACTTCACTTTATTATTTAAATAATCATCTTTGACTTTGTCACTTCACTTTATTATTTAAATAATAATCCTCCTTGACTGTCACTTCACTTTATTATTTAAATAATGCTCTTTGACTTTGTCACTTTGACTACTTTGACCTTTTGGGGCTTCTAGATGACTCATGAGGGTTCTCCAAATTCACATGGCCATAACTCTCTAACCATGAGGAGTTATGTGGCATTCCACATACCACCGGAAATGGCATGACTTGTACTATTCATCTAGAATAGTCTTACCTACAAATATATAAAAACTCATACCATTATACATCAAAAAAACTTGGGTCCATTACCCAAACCTTTGTGCTACCAGAATTCACTACGGGGCTTTCTTCAAGTGTTGACATCATTGAAAACCAACCCAATTAATCAACAATATTGTGTGTTCATGTGTTTATTGAGGAATGTTCCATTCATGCATCCTTATATTTGGTGGAACATGTGCCATTTTGACTTGTATGTGTGACTCTTATGAACCTTCAATGCCTATCTTTGGAGTTCTTGAGTGATATCTGGTGGTTATAATGTCTGACGCAGATGGTGTAGGATCAAAGAACTGGAAAAAAAAATTGATAAGCTTATGTGGCATGTGAATGCTCTGTAGGATGATTTGGCAGACTCCAAATATTGTCTGATAGATACTAGGAGCTATTTTCTACAGGTGGTGGGAGAAAATTTTCCATTCTTCAATAGAGTAGTGTGCTTCTATTCCCACTAATTTTAATTTCCCCAGAAAATCTAATTTGTTAGTTAAGGGGGCTTCCTGCACAATAGTTGACTTAGGGTCAAAGTTATTTTCATATTCCTAAATTTTCTTTTTATTTGATCCAGGTACTTGGTGGTTTTTTTCTCTCCTGTTTGGGCCTTAGTCACCTCTCTCAACCATTCTTTCTCTTGTTTTGACAAATTTGCTTCCACTGCCTTTTGTTTTGCAATGTGGGTCGAACGGGCCACTTTACACTTTGTGTCGAATGTGAGTTCTCTAGTTTTCCTTAAGTCAAATATTGTTGTTCTTTGTGCCTGGAGTTTGTTGTAAGACGAAGAGAAGTATGAGGGCCAATTGCTAAGAACGATGTTGAGAATTGTTTCCTGTGAATTAGCTAGTTCTAGCTATTGTTGAATTTCCTTGAATTTCTCATGTTCCGACTACAACATTGTTGTGCAGCTGCTTGGGCTCTTTATTTTACTTTCGTAGGCATTGAATTTCTTCTTGATTTTTGGCAGCTATGGATACAACTTCTTTGACCAGACTCTTTATTGTGGCAAGGGGGTCAACTCCTTACGTCGGGTGTTCAATGTCCAAATTTTCTTTGGCAAGCTGAGGGTAGTGTTTCAAAACTCATTTCTCCTTGTTTCTTTGTGTTGACATTCAAGCATCATCCTTGAGGGCTCTCTTCCACCTGTTTGTTGCTTCTTTAGTCACTTATGTATATAAGTAAAGGATTTATTCATTTGATGTGATTGTTGGGTCGAATATCATTTATTTAGGGGGGTTTGTCGATCCAATTGACTTGAAGGTAGTGAAAGTAAGAACCTTTTGAGTATTGTTCTTCCCATGGATGGTATTTTTCTTTTTTCTTCCTTTTTCTGCAAGTCCTTCACCTTATATGATCTGGTGTTGTTTCCTTTCCTTATTTCATCTTGCCCTTTATTTTGCTCAGTAGTATCCCCTACTCCTTTCTGCGTGTCAGGGTCCTTTCTGCCATCATTCTCCCCTTGATATCGTGTGTTTCTTTTCTCTGTGTTCTTGGTCTGTTATTGACGACCCGGCTGGTTTTTATGAGGGATTTTAGGAGGATTTTCTAGTGGGTTTCGTGCTTTCTTGGGGGACCCTGGTTTGGTGTTATCATATCTAATTTCCTAGTCTTTATAGCGGTCAATCAATTGTTCTTGCTCGAGATGCTTATATTTTTGTGTCTTGTCTCCTTCTTTACTTTATTTCTCTGGGGGGGTCAGACTCCAATGGTATTGGAATGGGTTGTGTAACAACTGACTTTTGTATCAGAATAGTGTGTTCATGCCCCTGTTTTGTTGTCTTTCCTTCTGTATATGTTTTGGCGTGTCTTCCACTATGTTGGGTCAGGGTGACTCGATTGACTTTCATTTCTAGGCCCTATTTTTGTTTGTGTTGATTTGATTGGATTTGACATGTCCAATGGGGTCGAATCGCTTGTGATGTTATTTGTTGTATTTCCATTCTACAGATTTTGGTTGACCTCGTCTAAATTTGAGTGCAACGTACCTTCTTGATTACTGTGATTGGAGGGGGGATATGAAATATTTCTCTCTAATGATACTTGTTGTTTCCCCACCCTCAATTTCTTCTTATGTTTTACTACACTTTTTTCCTCAATGTTGTCTTAGGTGGTGGTGATTCTCTTGCCAGGTCGATTGTGCTTGTGCACTGCTTCTTTGGAACAAGTTTCTTAATGGGGTTTGGTCAAATGATTTTTGACTAATGTGTTTCAACTGGTGTCGAACCAACCGTGATTTGTTATTTCTGATCCATAATTCTCTATTTCCTTTGCTTTCTCGTTTCAATTTAGTTTTCCAGGGCTACCTTATTTTTTCTTGCTTCGATCTTCTTTGCATCTACTATTTCCATCATTTATTGAAATTAAGTCTCGACGTTTGATTTTCTAGGCCCCATTTTTGGTTGTGATGAGTCAATTGGATTCGACCTATCCAATAGGGTCGACTTGCTTGTGGTTTTCTTTGTTGTATTTACATTCTGTAGATTTTGGTTGACATCGTCTGACTTTGAGAGTGACGTACCTTTTTTATTGCCATGATTGGAGGGGGGATATAAAATAGTTCTCTCTGGTGATACTTTTTGTTTCCTTGCCCTCAATTTCTTCTTATGTTTTACTACACTTGTTTCCTCAATAATTGGATTCGCCTTAGGTGGTGGTGACTCTCTTTTTAGGTTGACTGTGCTTATGCGTTGTTTCTTTATAACAATGTTTTTACTAGGTGATCTAGATTTCTTTCGACACAAAATGAGAGTGGAGATATAATAAATAAATGTATAGAGATATATCATATATATAACAATAAACACAGAGATACAGTAATACACAATTTCTATTAATGAGCGAAATGTACAAAATTGTAGAAATACTGAGTGAAAGACTCTCTAGAATGGTGGAAGCTTATCTTTGAGAAGAGATGTGACAGTTATGCTCATTCACAAGAAGATCATTATTAAAATGAGGCTCCAAAGGCCTTTTTAACATAAATAAAATACAAAACCCTAACCCCATTAAGATGAAAATCCAACAGTTTTGTTGACCCCGTTTTGAGTAGTTTGGTGTATCAATTTCCCCGGGGCATAACTTTGGAATACAATATTTGTTTGGGGTGCACGATAGCTCGTTGGAAAGGTATCGATGAGGAGTTTCATTTAACGGGATCAATCAACAAATTTGGATGCATTGAGGTGCCTGATCATGAAAAAAACATCGTTTAGGCCCTCAAAATGGCCTTGAAAGTTTGGGACCCGAAAAACTGCTAAAAATAATAAGTTGCCAAAAAATTGTTTTGAGCCAATTAGAATAGGTGGGTGGCCACCGATATCCACTTGTATCACTAGGGTCTGGTCAAATTATTTTCGATCGATGTGTTGCAACTGGGGTCGACCAACCTGTGCTCTATTCTTGTTGATCCACAATTCTCTATTTCTTCTACTTTCTCATTTCAATCTACATTTCTGGGGATGCCTTAGTTTTCCTTGCTTTGTCCTTGTTTTCATATATTGTTTCCATCATATCTTTAAATTGAATCCTAACACTTGAATTCAATACATTTATTGTGATAGCCTGATCCTATCGAGTCTTCTTTTCTTTCATTCGACTCTTTGCGGCTAAATTATTGGTGAAGGAGGATATTTTATTGGCTATCAATGGATCATTGAATTCCATAGTAGTATCTTCCTTGAACGTTTTTTTCCAAATGATATTTATGTATTCTAGATCTTCCTTTAAGTCGACAAAATGTTTATCCCTGACTGCTTTTTCTTATTGTTTTCTCTTAGTCAGAGTTTGCTTTGTTGGGGAACTTGCTTCCATGTCCATGTTTGTGACAAATGGGATGGTATATAAAGTTGCATCTATTTCCTCTTCTTATTCTCCATCAGTCAAAGGAGTTAAGATAGTCGACTTGTCACTTAATACATCTGGTGGGACCGGTGTTTAAAAACCCAATTGTATGTCAATTTCCAAGTTGACTTGTGTTACAGGTGAATCCTCTTGTGGAAAAACAGATTCCCTCTTGGTCTCTAGACTCCTAAGGCCAAGACAGAAAAGTGCTTAACGTGGACATTGCCATCCTTTTAGATCTAATTAAGCTAATGAATGAAGAGGAAGAAGAAAAGTGTACCTTGTTAACAATGTTTGTCCTCACAAAGTCCAAGCTGGGCTCCAATCCTGAGCTTCTCGATAGGTCATGTAGAACAAACAAAGATACAACAGGCTTCCTATTCTACTAATATTAGCTCAAATACAAATCTATCTACTGAAGACAAGTTCATGTGAAACAAACATAAACTTGAAAGAAATAGGCCAAGCATGTATATGTATTAATGAGAACAAACGAAGAGTACTTACAATCATTTGATGAAGGTTCAGTAGCTTCTTCCATCTCTCCTTTTCCAACCCCTTTCTTAAGTAATCTACATTGATTATGCTTCAATGGCATCTCACTTATGGTATCATAAGTTTGGTGTAATTATCAATCTCCATCTCCCTCAATACCACTCATGAGATCATAAGTTTGGTCTAATTCTCAATCTCCATCTATCTCAATACCACTCATGAGATCATAAGTTTGGTATAATTCTCAATCTCCATATCCTCCTCTTCCATGGAAAGCCCTCATTATATAGGATTTGGAGGCTTAACCACCATGGAGATGATCTCTCAATAGATCCACTAAGAAAGGGATCTCTACGATATTTAGGGAGAAAATATCTCTTAAGGATTTTGGGGAGGAAATATCTCTCAAGGATTTTAAGGAGAAAATATTTCAACCATCCATGAGATCCTCCACCTTCCCTAAAAGATAGGAAACTAGATATGAGGTGGATTCTCACACTTAATCAATTTATTTTCCATGAATATTAATCATAATTCATGTGTACTTGGCATTTTGGACTTCATGTAATATATCCCTCTTCCATATTGACTAGGGATTGTGACATAGGTTATTCCATGGTGTCAAGGTGTATGAGACACTTATATGACACTTTACGACACTTAAGGCGAAGTACCTAGGTGTGCAAATTTAATGTGTAACAGAATGTCCCCTAAAGTGTGAGGTCAGAAGAGAGAATGATGGCCGAAACACTTTACAAATATTTAAAGCAAGGGTGTGGACTCAAAGAACCTGGTAGAAGATGCAAACAACCATCAAACAAATGTTATAACATGTTTCAAACCCAAGGCATGCATATCTATTCTTGAGTGATAAAGACTTTCCAGGTATGGCCGCCATAAAATACACTGCAGAACCATTATCATATTGATTGAAGAGTATAGCCACCAAAGATACAATGTGGATCTATACTTCCATGACATGCACTGATTGTAGCCATGAAAAATACATAGTGGATATACGAGACGACAAGACATAGCCACAGACCAATACAAAGTGGATCTATGTAATAGTATATGTGTCAATCTTCAAAAGAAATTCCGTCGCAACCTGGGCAAAGTAAATATCAGAGTGATCACTCAACCCAGGGTCTTCTTACCGATCCCGATGCAATACGATTCTAACCATGTGAATAGATGTCTTGATGTCGAACATGGTAGAAACCACTTTATTAGCGATCAATGATGTAAACCGTTAACAAGCGCGAGGGAAATCACCATTGATGTCAATGATTCCCAAGGTACTCTAGTACATTCCAATGAATGTGAATGGATGAGCTGAAGTTGAACATCCATGGAATCATCCGATCAGAGGTCAATGATGTAAACCCACTGCTGTACGTGAGGAGGCCTGCCATTGAGGCATGTAGGTCCCAAGGTACTAACTGGTTTCTAAGTCTATCTCCTGGATAATGTGTTGAAGTCGACAAGAACAGACTCGTCGAGAGAGGGCCTTGATGTATCCCCCATCAATGAGATGAAATGGTCACAGAGATTTAATTGATAGATCAAATGAACATGCACTGTCATGGGTATTGAAACAAGATATTTGTGATGGCTGACTCTTAAAGAAGGTACTTCCCTTGAACACTGAGGCATAACAATAAAAACTTGACATGGACCAAAACTTGATAATGCAATGGATGTTGTGACTTTACGTCGGGTGACCCAAAGGAGTGAGGAAACTTAAAGGATTGGTTCAGTGTAGAGGTTCAGCAGATTGAAATGCATGCAAAGATAAAATGTCGTGTTCAAGGGCGACTGTGAGGTCACTAGTAAATTTCTAAAAAACTGTTTGGCTTGCTTCTTTCAATTTTTTCCCCCATCCAGATAGATGAGTACCTCTTTTTAATTTAACGAGCTCGAGGAGGGTAACATATGATCGATATAACTCACCTTTGGTAAGTCCCTCTTCCTTTGTTTAACGAACTAGAAGAAGTAAGGGTTCAGTCCCGTATTGGCCCTTCAATGTATGATTGTTTAACGAGTCCAGAGAAGGTAAACTTGGTGGTTTTTCATATTTAGAGAGTTTAAAAACAACTTAAAGATGACTCTAATGTGGTCATTTTTTGTAATATTAGTCTCGCGAGGCCCAAAAAGAGATAAATTATCACTCAAAAGACACCCTTTCAAACCTTTTAACGAGTGGGAAAGAAATCAAGGTCACTCGACAATCTTTTCATGTTTAGAGAGTCTGAAAATAGCTTAAAGAAGAATCCAGGGAGTTCATTTTTTGTATAACCTTTACGAGTCTGAAAAAGTGATAAAAGTCTACTCTGTTACATTCTCATGTTTTCTTGAGCACGAGAAAGATCAAAGACTAAGCTTGGTACTCTTCCCCCAGCTTGAAAGCTAGTGGCTTAACTCTAGAATGATCATCAAAGGATGGAGACATGCCCCCCAAGCTTCAATTCATTCACCGACTTTGAGGTTGTCACCAATTTTTGTACTAGATGGAGAAAAAGGATATAGGTGGATGAAAAGAAGGTTCAAATACAAGATCTAATGAAAGACTCGACTCGACATCTATGAGATATGGCGAAAGACTCGACCTGAAAAGAGAGGTGACTGTTTCATTTTTTAACGAGCTTGACACAGGCAAAGAACTATGCTCAAGGCTCCGGGTTCAATCCCCAGATTTCTAATTATTTTTTTAACGAGCTTGCTACAGAAAAGAAAAACTATGCTCAAGGCCTTTGTTTCATTTTCTAACGAGCTTGCCACAGAGAGGAAAAAATATGCTCGTAGTCTCTGTTTCATTTTTTAATGATCTTTCCACAAAGAAGCTAAACTATGCTCGTGACTTCTGTTTCATTTTTTAACGAGCTTTCTACAGAGAGGAGAAACTATTCTCGTAGCTTCTGTTTCATTTTTTAACGAGCTTGCCGCAGAAGAGAGAAACTATGCTCGCAGTTTCTGTTTCATTTTTTAATGATCTTGCCACATAAGAGAGAAACTATGCTCATAGCCTCTACTTGATCATGGCTTCCAAAAGGATAATGCTCTGGAAGGACACCATGTCAAGGGAAAAAACTCGGTCATGGCTTCCAAGAGATCTTCATTGGATGGAAGAAGAATGCTCTGGAAGGAACACACGTCGAGGGTCACGACAGGGGTAAGGAGACCAGGCTCCAATAGCCCTATCGATGAGATCACCATCTCAACTACCGAATCTAATTCATCAGAAGTTGAATTCATGGGAGACAACGCCACATAATTGACCTCTGGCAGGGGTGATACCGACTACATATAAGATCTGGTTAGGGAGGTTATTGGGTTGATGGTCAAGTTAGGGCCAACGAACAAAAGTTGATCAATAGTCACCATTCTTCCATCGTGCGGGAAAGATATCACACGAAAAAGAGTGGACATAATAGCTTTCATGGCATAGAGATAATCTCGCCCAAGGAGTAAATCGAAATCCAAGGGGTCCTAGACTACCATAACATCAATAAATATTGTTTTCCCTCCCAAAGTTATTGGAAACTGAGGAAGGATCCCTAAAGGGTGACTGGTTCTTCTGTTGAAAGTGAACAGAGTCTAGGTAACCAGAACAAGATTAGGATAACCCAAAGCTTTCCAAGCAATAGAGGAAAAAATACTAACAGACAAACCTTCATCTATCAATGTATGAAGAACGTCCTGACCACAAAATTTTACTATAATATTGAAAGGCATGTGAGAGGGAAGACGAGGTCCAGTTAGCACACCCCAATAAAAAAGGATGGCCTCATTACTTGGAGGGGTATTCGCAGGAGAAGGAGAAATTCCCCCCGACACGATAGATCCTGTATCAATGAGAGAAATGTGGGCAGAATCGGGTTTACTCTCTAGTAGGAGAGTAGGATCGATCGAGGATGAGATAGGATCGACCACCTTGGCACTCTTCAAAGGAAGAGTGGGATTGACCGATAATGTAACCAAAGAAACCACTTTGGCACTCGTCAGAGGAAGAGTGGGATTGACCGATGATGTAACCGAAGAAACCACTTTGGCACTCTTCAGATGAAGGGTGGGACTGACCGAGGAAGGAACTGGATCAGTCACTTTGGGTTCACTCTGTATATGAAGAGTGGGGTTGACCGATGAAGTAACCGGAGCAACCACTTTGGCACTCCTCAATGGAGGAGTGGGATCGACCGATGGCAGAATCAGTTCGACCACTTTGACACTCTTCAGACGAGGAGTGGGATTGACCGATGAAGTTACCAGAGCAACCACTTTGGCACTCTTCGGATGAAGGGTGGGACTGACCAATGAAGGGACTAGATCAGTCACTTGGGTTTCACTTTCCAGATGAAAAATGGGGTTGATCAATGACAGAACTGGATCAGCTACTTTAGTGAGTGGTTCAACTGAGGATGAAACTAGATTGACCAGGGATGGAACCGGATTGACCAGTCCATAAATTAACGATGGGTTGGGAGAAAGCTTACGATAACCAGTTGGAAGTTGAATATTTTCCAAAAGAGAAGAAGCCTCGTCCATACGAGGACAAAGGTGAGATTAATGGTCACCTTTGCATAACATGCAAGGGAATTTGACAATTGTCTTCTTCTTACCAAACTTACTAGTTGATGGGGTATCACCTGCATGACCGACATGGATCAATGATGTGGAAGACCACATTTCTAAGACCTTGGTAATACCAGGGAAATCCCTCAGAAAGTGGTCACCCTTACAAAGACTGCAAGGGAATTTGGGTTTCAGATTCTTCGTTTGAATCTTGTTGACCTCATCAACACTCCCAGTACTATTAACAGTAGTTGGTTGCTTGGATCCAACATTTGATGTAGTTGGAAGCTTAGTCCCTTTCTGGTTCTTCTTCTTCTCTTTCTGTTTCTTCTTCTTCTTATCAATCTGGCCACTCGCTTGAGATCTTTCACTGGGTGAAAAAGAATAAATGGAAGGAGACCTGACGGGTGAAGAAGGAGAAAAGTTGACATGAGATTAATGTGTGGGTGGTGTGCTTGCATCTAAAGCACCTGCATTCGAGATCATCGGAGTGGAAAACAACCATACCGATAACCCAATTGTGAGACCTGGAAGGATCAAAGTAGCGATGTAAGGAGGACCAACATTTCCGTAAGAAGGAAAAACAAAGGGTTCTCCCGGAGCAGGAGTTGCTCCATTGGTAGTTTCGAGAACTGACACCATTAAAATAAAGATCCAACCTAGATTCTGCTAGGGAGAATAAACAACACATGCTAAAAATCTAGTAAGCAAGCAAGAAAACAAAACCTTCTCACAATGAGCACACTAGTTGGTGATGAAATCCAACGTCACGAGAACAAAGTAAGAAGGGGATGAGATAGAGCGAGTGGAAAAGTTACGTTGACGACCTACTTAATGGACTTATACCCTGGTGCAAGCTCCCACACATAATCGTGGGTATACCCTCCAAGGAGCCCGAGTGAGTCTGGCCAACATCGATTCCAGGTAAACTTTCCCCTCCACAGTCACCTTGTGTAAAGACCCTAAAGAGATAGGCCATTAAGGTTACCAACTACAACAGTGATGCCTAGGGAAACAATCGACAGTCTGATCCATGCGCAAGGGCACGGTATCTACCCTAAAATAAACTTGAAAGGATTCCACTCATCATTGTGGGTATACCTTCAAGAGACCCCCATAATACGCGCAATCTCTACACCAATACCAACAAAGAAGGGTGAGTAACTCTGCCAGTCTTAATGCGACCTTGTGATTGACCCTTGTGTGAGAAGGGCTTCCTAGGACAAAATGCATCAATTGGATTTCATCGCTCCCTAACACAATATCCTATGTTTGTTTGAAACTTTGGAAATTTATCTTTCACACATATTCCAAATCCCTACAACTAATCTAATGTAGGTTTGCTACCAGAAAATGTAAAAATGTCTAATCAATTTTAGTTTAGCGCTTGATTTTTAAGGCTGTTGTTACTCAAAAGGAAAGTGGCGTGGACAATATGGTGTTTTGACCGACTCGAAAGTTATGCAAAGAGTTGAAGATACAATATTTTCATTTCAATGAAAGTTATTCTATGATAAGGAGAAAACATTCATCATTCTAGATGAACAATGTCCCAAAATGTCAAAAAACATGCAATTCTGCTACTTCAAATGCAAGCTAGTTTCACGACCCAAAAGAAAGAATGCATTCAAAACAATGAGAACTGAAAGAAAACAAGTAGAAGCTTGTTATAAAAATAACTCAATCAAGTATCCTAAAACCAACAAGCATCCAAGGAGTACAATAAAATGCAGAGAAGAATCTAAGAAACGATAGGGAGAAAGAGAAAACACTCAAAACTGTCTCGACAAAAACGCAACTAGAAAAGGCAATTTTACGTTTCTAAAAGAGGCTTCAAGATTTAATCAAGAAAAAATAGAGTTAAAATCATCAAAAAAAATCAAGAACCAATCCAAAAAATTTCACAAACCATCCACAAAGACTGGGTAAAGACTTCCACAAAACAGGCTGAAAAAATTTGAGGAGAAAAGGGCAAAAAACCTCCAAAACAGAGACTAGCGCTCCCTGTCTCAAAGGTATAGAGTACTAAAATGCTCCATAAATCACTATAGGGGAGCTCTGATGATATAACAATGCTCTGATATGGCCTACAGGCGGGCATTGGTCCTCCCAGAAGCTCAGAAAAAGAGCCAAAAAATTGCAAAAAAATCACCCAAAATGCATAAAAAATGGTGAAAATGCTAGTGAAGGTAGGAGAAGGCTAATAGATCATAAAAAAAAATAAAAAATTATATGAAAAGTGGTAAAAGGGAAGGTACAAAACAAGTAAATACAATAGGAATCCTTCCCCAGCGGAGTCACCAATTTTTGTTACAGGTGAATCCTCCTGCGGACAAGCAGATTCCCTCTTGGTCTCTAGACTCCTAAGGCCAAGACAGAAAAGTGCTTAACATGGACACTGACATCCTTTTAGATCTAATTAATCTAATGAATGAAGAGAAAGAATAAAAGTGTAGCTTGTTAACGACGTTTGTCCTCACAAAGTCCAAGCTAAGCTCCAATCCTGAGCTCCTCGATAGGTCCTGTAGAACAAACAAAGATACAATGGACTTCCTATTCTACTGAGATTAGCTCAAACACAGATCTATCTACTGAAGTCAAGTTCATGTGAAACAAACATAAACTTGAAAGAAACAGGCCAAGCATGTATATGTATTAATGAGAACAAACGAAGAGTACTTACAATCCTTTGATGAAGGTGCAACAACTTCTTCCAGCTCTCCTTGTCCAAACCCTTTGCTCAAGTAATCTACACTGATTATGCTTCAATGGAATATCGCTCTCCATATCTCTCAATACCACTCATGAGATCATAAGTTTGGTTTAATTCTCAATCTCCATCTCTCTCAATAACACTCATGAGATCATAAGTTTGGTGTAATTCTCAATCTCCATCTATCTCAATACCACTCATGAGATCATAAGTTTGGTATAATTCTCAATCTCCATATATCTCAATACCACTCATGAGATCATAAGCTTGGTATAATTCTCAATATATGTATCCTCCTCTTCCATAGAAATCCCTCATTATATAGGATTTGGAGGCTTAACCACCATGGAGAGGATCTCTCATCAGATCCACTAAGAAAGGGATCTCTAAGATATTTAGGGAGAAAATATCTCTTAAGGATTTTGGAGAGGAAACATCTCTCAAGGATTTTGGGGAAGAAATATCTCTCAAGTATTTTAAGGAGGAAATATTTCAACCATCCATGAGATCCTCCACCTTCCCTAAAAAATAGGAAACCAAATGTGAGGTGGATTCTCACACTTAATCAATTTATTTTCCATGAATATTAATAATAATTCATGTGTACTTGGCATTTTGGTTTTCATGTAATATATCCCTCCTCCATATTGACTAGGGATTGTGACATAGGTTATTCCATGGTGTCAAGGTGTATGAGACACTTATATGACACTTTACAACACTTAGGGCGAGGTACCTAGGTGTGCAAATTGCATGTGTAACAACTTGTGGGTTGAAGTCATTTGTGTGTCTTTCCTGTGATAATTGGTGCATATTTTTTACCAGTGTTTGGTCTTCTTTATATTCTCTTATAATGACTAGCAGGTCAATCAAGCGACCGATCGACTGTTTTTCTTTCAGTAATTGCAGAAATGCATCTAGTGTAGTGTCTGAGATATTTGCATGTCCTCCCTTATTTGATTTATCCTAGTCGATGTTTCTAAAATATTTCATTGCTTCCTGCATTAGTTTTTCTTCGTGTTCTAGGTCGAGATATGTGTTTTGACCTCTCCTCTGTCGACTTGGTGATTCTAGATAAATTCCTTCGCCAACTCCCGAGAGTTTTACTACATGGAGGTTCTTTGGATTTAAGATATCCTATTTTGGCACTATATGAAAGAGATTTACAATTATTTTATTTATTACTTTGTCTAATATGATTGGATAGTCTTCAAGGGAGTAGTCTCCGACACAAAAAATGTTACAAAACTTGAGATCAATTTTTTATTTGATTGGGTAGTCCGGAATGATGTGGTAATCCTTTCAACAATTGAAACAATAGTAAAATCCCCGACCACTTCCTCTGTCAAAATTTCCTCGTCCTCCTCTTTCTCAGCCTTGATAACCTCCATGACCTTGACCTATGTAAATATTTTTGTTTCCTTGGTGGTCAACATTCTGGTCGACCATCTGTGTATGATATACTAAGTGAATGTTTGTTTGATTTTTCCCATTAAACCGACATTGGTGTGTTGAGTGATTGTTTTCTTCACATATGTAGCACCATTTTGGTCACACATTCCTTAGATTATGTGAACAATCTCTTGTAGAATGATTTGTTACACCCTCACAAATGCAACAGAATGTTTCGATTTGGATTCGACGAAATGCAAGATCTAGTGCATCATTAAATTTGCAATAATATTTTGTATGACCTTTGCTGGAACAGATTGTGCACCATAGTTTGTTGCATGAGATTGCCATATTTTTGATTGATTGTTTCAATTCTACAAGTTTTTATTCCAAAATTTTCTCAATGACGGATGAATTCGACACACCTTCATCATCCATTTCTATCCACTGGGCATTTTTCAATACTTATTCACATGTATGGAGATCATGCATGTGTAATGGAACTCTGATATTTTGCAATAAGCCTGCCACATACCATTGTACTAGCAATTTTTCTTCAATTACATAGGTGATTTGACGTATTAAAAGATATTTAAATATTATCATATTCATGGACAATTTCACCCATATTCTGCTTGATTTCTTTTAGTTTTTGTGCTACCAGGTGGCTTATATCTTGTGTTTTGAAAAATGTGAGGATTTTTTTTTTTTTTCTGCTTTCATGCGTTGTTGATTGTATGTGTAATTCATAAACCAAGTGAGAGCTTTGTCTTGAAGTGCGACACCAAAATGTTCCATTTTTTTATCCTCGTTGGCTATGTCGGCCACATCCCAATTTTTTTCACAAATGGACCAATGTTGTTTGGGATCTTTGTCGCCTTCATAGATTGGGATGTGATTGAGGCCCACTGTTATTTTCTTGTATTTTGTCAAGGATGGAACTATTTCAAGAGTTTGTGTCGAAGTCGACTAAGAATTCGAACTTATTTCTTGAGTTGAAGTATGAACATTCGAATCCACTAGTACAATCTACTAATGGTCTTCATTCTAGATGTATTCGATCACTAACTGCACTTGTTATTTTCTTGGGATTGGATCATCGATCTAACAATATTTGTCTATATACTCGACGAATCTTCCTCTGAAGGGTTGTGTTGATTCACTTTCACTATTTTTTTATTTAGAATCTTTGAAAAGTAGATTCAGCAGGGGGTGGAGTCAGTGAGATCTCTTATATGAAGGAGTATATCCTCTGGTCGATTTTTTTATGTTTTCTTGTGCTTTGATTAGAAACGTGTCTCGTATATGACCAACATTGTCAGTTTGACACCAAACCCTTGTTGATTGTGTATCCACTTGAAGTCTCTGGCAGAGTAAGTCTACGATACGTGAGCTAGGGCTTCTTATAGGGGAAATTCGAACCATGGGTCCCAAATCGTCGAACTGTGGGTCCCTGTTGATGCTTATCTTAACTAAACAACTTGCAATGGTATTCTCTCTTGGTGTCGTCTATCCATCTAATTGTACATTGAACTTGATATATATCATCTATTTGTAACTGAACGAACTTGGTATTCATAGTGGTCGAGCCTGCTTGCGCATACTCACCCCACTTACTAGGGTGAGCCATCCTTCCTTCACTATAGTGGGTTAATTCCCCCATTAGGAAGATATCCTTCCTTCTAAGTGGATAAATTGTCTGACTAACCTGTTGAATCAGTCCCAGGGTGCTATGATAAATAATACGAGTTCTTGATTCTCTCCATATTGAATTGTTCAATTTCTTATTAGGCACCATTGACTTCCATACTCAATTGCAAGATCCCACTCCTCCCAGGAGTCATCAGGGTGCTCTCAAGGGTTGCTTCAGTGATCTGTCATGCCTGGGTAGGTTTTCTTTGAGAATTTAAGGGACCCCTCTCATTTCGTAATTCTTCTCACCCCTTTTTCCTTTTTTCCCGCTCCATTTTTTGTATATCCATTGAGGGTTTATGGGTCTATGTTTGGCGTGCAATCTTCATGCTTGATTCAATTATCTTCCTCCAGAATTCTAACATTTTCGACTTAGGTGTGCTTCGGTTTCAACTTAAACTTATATCATCTCATGGATCATCCAACCCACCGAAACCGACCCAACTTACTTGCGGTCGATGATGTTCACCATTTTTTCTATGCTCATTTCTTCAAGTAGTAGTCCCAACCCTCTCTGGTGTCTTTGTTGTTAGATTACAAAAATTATTCCCACTCTTCTTATTTCTCTTACCAATTAGAGTTTAGAGGAGGATTTTTTAGAAGGGATCGGTATTCGACGATGTCCCTAGCTTCCTTTTCTAAAAGAAGCTTGTGAAGTAAGGACAGGACAATGCAAGGAAACCCATTGTGTAGTTTTGTAGAGAATATGTTTGTGATGATTTCCACTGACTCTCTATCTTCAATCTCTTGTTCTTCAATATAGTCTTGCACGATCTTATCGAACCACTCGTTGAGGTTTGTTCTTCCTCTGTTTATGGTTTTGAGCATCAATTGCTCATCGAGGGTGAGTCTGCACATTAGATTGACTGAGATATTCATACAGTGCTTCTATAATGGCTTCCAAAAATCATTCACGTGTCTCTGAGAAGAACTGAGTGCATTCTTCAGCTAGCGTCTGTCAGTTTCATCTTGCATAGTTTTTTATATAATTGGTGATTTTACACTCCCACTATTCATGTATGTCCTCCAAGGCTAACATCTATGTGTCTTTTTTCTATGCATGCTCGAGTTCAAAACTACTATAAACAAAACTAATGTTGTAGTCTAAGGGAAAGTATGAGAAGCCACTGGTAGATCCTTACATAGAGAAATACATGTTATGACATCATAAAGAGAAACACACAAACATACATGCAGACATACATGATTAGTGGGAGAACCATCAATGCATTTTTATTAGACAACCAAAAAATAGTCTTTGTCTTTCCATTACATAACCCCACACACATAATTATTGTTACCAGTTAGTTACATTTCTTAACTGTTCGGTCGGTCAACTTTAACTGTCTATTCGATCGAATTTCCTAACCGACTACTATAGTCGACTGGTGGGCCTATTCGGCAGAGCCGGCTAGCCCCTACAACAAACACTTAGGTCCATTTTTTAATCTCTCTATGTAGGCTCTGAAGAAAAAAATTAAATCTCTAAATTTCTCTCAAAACATTTATTGATTTCACAAAGAAAATGGTTCAAATAAGAGTTTAGGAAGCAAAGATATTGCTATTTAAAATCAATGATCTTAGGGTTTTTTTTTTATGTTACAACCACAACTTTATTCTAGAGATTGTACATTAGTTAACTTCTGACAAGTTGCTTAGATTGAAATTAGAAAAATTTAGGTGAAAGAATACTTCAACAACTTCATTTTGACATACTATATGATATACTTTAGAGTTTTATTGAGTAAGTTACAACAATTTCAAATTGCCTCTTCAAAATACAACTGCATAAAGGAGATCCATTGAAAAGTATGTAATTTTTAAAAACCATAGTTTTAGTTTGCATGGTTTTTTCTAAGCAAAACTTATTTTACTAGAAAATCCAATGATCCTAGTATTGAATAATACATAAATTGGTGGAAGTCAAAATTGTATTGGATGTGTTGAAGAATATATTGTAGTAAACATGGCTTGTGGAGTGATTCCTTCCACAAGGAGTATTTGATGGTGTTACCCTACCTTAAGGTTCTCTCTAAATTATTGTGTTTATTCTTGTGTAAATGTATTTGGTTATTTTGAAGTTAAGGGTTTATCTTTTATCTACCATAAAATCACTACAGATTGCACTTGAAAATGTATTTAGTCATGTATCAATGCCATTTATCTTCTGATATCCTCTTTCTCCACTCTTGAGACAATGCCCTATGTAACTTCTAGAGCTCCAATATTTAGGTTAAGACAAGTGTTTATATCTTTGATGAAACAATATCTTATAATGGCATCCTTTGAGTGTAACAATGTTTTAATACAAGTCCTATGTAAAATGCATGCCATCTTTCACATCCATTTTTCAGTCTCCCATTTGATAACAACTTTGTCAACTTTTTCCTTTCTATATGTTCTTCCTAACTTGAAATCCATGTTGTAAGCTTATATTTCTTGAGCTACTCTTATGTGTAAAGAATTGCAGTACATGTTGAACAAGGGCGCTACATAGTGTAGTTCCTGCCAAGTTGAGTTCTATATTTAGTATAGTTATTAAACAATTAAACATGTAAAGGAATGGAGTTGTACTAATTACACATGTAAAGGAATGGATTTGTACTAATTACAACACCAACATCAGTAGAAGAAACACCTTCAGATGGATCGACTGAAGAGAGCACATAGGCAGGGGTAGTATCTAATCCACATCAAAATGCATAGCTCATTCCAGATCTTTAACACATAGTGCTAGGCATCATTTCTCAAATACACATGGAGAAAGAGTGCCATGCAAATTGGAAAAGAATCATACTTCACTCGATCATCTATACAAAAAATGAAGTTGGTCGACCATATCTAAAACTCGATATTCATAAAAACCTGTATTTTCTATTTTATCCTAAACACCTACAATATGGTAGTCTTTGATTAAGGCAATGATTTACATGGAATTGAAATCAATAACCTTATGCTTGATAGGGAATGAGAGCCATATGAGCAAAACCTCTACAAGCCTCCAACTAGATGGTGGGATGATTACAAATTATGCAACAACAAAATAATAAATGGGGAAGTAGCATGATTTGTTTCATGGGCCTTGTTGAGATTTTGAAAATGTTGGCTGCAAATGTAGAGATTCTACATATATGGAACCCTTCCAAAACGTCCATTGTCATTGCTCATTGTTTAATTTCTTCTTCTAAAACAACAATGGTGGTTGCTCCTCCATAAGGTAATTCACCTAATTTTATCAAAATTAAATTTCTTTTTATCTTCGTAATAATATTTGGGTCTCGTTAAAACCAAGGCTATTTATTCTCTAGATGAATTTGGTTTAAATGTTGCAATAGTATATAGTTGAAGGTTTTGTTTCATATTTATTAATATGAAGTTGTATATTTTCTAGTTACAAAGAAAGAGTGCATGACCCAATAACAATCTATTGCAGCTCAATAAAATCACTATTTGAATTTGTATTTTTGTCAACAAACATAAAACTACTTCAACTATTTAAAAGACTATATCTGTAAACATTTTGGTATCAATATTTTGTTTGTATTGAAATTGTTGAACTCTTTAAATACAATTCATTATCATTATTTGTCAATTTATTAAATAAAGATATATACATCACTAAAGATTATACGAATTACACTATCTACAGATCTACATGGAGGACTCACACTTAGCATAACTAAAGTCCCCAAACCTGTGTGCACCTTTTCTGAGAGGTCTTTTCCGTGACTACTTTTTACAATGAGTGTGTCTATAATTTTTATGTGCATAGGTCATATATATTAACTTGTACTGTTTGCTGTCATTTTTATCTTTCATTAACAAACAATTTAAGAACATATTTTGATAACACAATTATACATGAAAATGGTTATGAACTGAAGCATGATATAGATGTACTAAATATTACCTTGCATAGATATTAGATGCATTAGCTTCAAACATTGATATTAGATACATCAAATTAAAACATTGCAGAATTGCATGTCCTCTCCAGAATGATGTGCTACATATGGTAAATAATGTACTCTAGACAGACATATCCTTGCTTGTTGGATTGCGTTCATGCTTGTTGGAATGAACTATGGAGTATTAATTTACTCTATTTATGATGAATCCCTCGCCTTGCTATTGACTCCCACCCACAACCTGTCAATTAGGCGACTAGCTTACTTCTTACGATCTTTTTGTTTCTTTGAAAAACAAATGGTATGTGCATCTACATGCAATATTGCAAGAAATACCATATCACCATGCACTGAGGAGGTGGCAATGTGTAGAGGTAACGTAATGGCATCAACATTGAAGTTGATGAGATAGCTGCAGTGGCAATGTATAGAGGTAACGCCATTGCATCAATGTTGAAGTCAGAGAGACAAGTAGCTAATGAAAACTGAAAACAATTTAGGCATGTCGTGTATACCTTATGAGAATATCTATGGTGTATATTTGATGCAATGCCAATTTCTTAAGCTGTGCATTTATTGTATAGCTTCCATACTATCAATTCCCCAGCACCAAGCCATTCATTTATGGATTTATCCATGCATTTATGGAGTTACTCGCAAAGCTAGAAAAATGTTAATCGAAACACGTGGTAAGTTAATCAATACACCTTGGATTGAGAATGATATTATTAATGAACATCGCCATCACAACAATACAAATTCAAATTTCAAGTCCAATAACATTGTAGAAAATTTTGTTTTTTAATTTATTTTAATCATAATAATTTATTTATTATAGAGATTTGTGCATGCCAAACAGTGGAAACTAATTTTTTTTTTTTTAAAGTCAAAGTTCAAATTAATAAGTAGTCAATAATGAAATCGTTGCTATATTCCCTAGCCTTCGATAGAGACTAATAACAAGTCCAAAGATTGGAACATCCTCTTCAAATAATGTTGCACTAATATTATAACACTCTATACCTATCATATACATGATTCATTATTATAACACTATATAACTATCCTACATGATTCTCGACACTCTTTAATATAAATATTCCTTACACTTTTTATATACAGCACTATTAACAAGTACCATTGCGTGGCGATGTCCCCGCTGTCAATGAACTTGAAATTGTTAATATATTATATTGATGAAATGGGTCTACAACTATGAAGCATAATATATATAAACAACTACACTTTTTGAATAATAATGAAGTTGTAATCCAAATTCCAAAGTATGATTAAACCACATCAACTTGCAATCTATTAAATGAAAATGCATAATGTTTATTGTTAGAAAAAAAGAAACATCCATTCTTGATAGGTAATGGAGTTGTACTCTGAACTTCATTGTTTGATTGAGCATTGTCAACTTTTGGCTTGAATATAAGGGAGACCAAAGATCACACACCAATATGAATCACACATAAATCAGGGGACATATGTGAAACATTAAGTGTCATGGTTCACTTCCTTTTCATCCCATGGGTTAAACGATGAATGTTTAGATGATGAATATTGTGGAAATATTAAACACCATGCATTTTCTTTTCATCCTGTTTATTTGATGGTTTCAGTGGAACAAACAAGTTGCACTAGACAATTATATTCTCCATTAGATGGTGTCCCTTCAATGGTGAATAGTGAATAATGTGCATCGATTGGACAGGTTGCACTAGGTAGTGAGTGAATGATTGGCTCACTGCATGGTGCTTAATGTTAAGCATAAAACATAATAGTGATCCAGGTGGATATTGGTGGCCACCCACATGTTCCAAATCCCAACTAACTCATCTTGACAATTTTCAGTTCAACACGTTTCTCTGTAATGGGGACATTTCTTTGTAATTATGGGTTGTGCACTTCTGAGATTGTCCTGAATCCATACATAGCATCCTAGTGGATATTAGTGGCTACCCATCTAGTCCAACTCATCTGTTTTGGTATTTTTCATCCCAGTACATCTTTCTGTACTTTCGGGGCCATTTTGAAACCCTAAACGACGGTTTTTGGGCTTGCTAAAGTCAAACTGTAGATGGAGTCAGATTTTGATGACATAATGCATAGTTCTTGAAAATTCCTTTCCAATGGCTATCACACGCCTAAAACGAAGATTGTATGCAAAAGTTACGACCCCGAAAAGTTGATGTACTAACTTACCCCACATGACTTTTGGCGCTTCATCTCGTAGGGTTAGGTTTTTGAATCTCTAGGGTTTTGGAATTCATGTTTATTATAAAAATTCCTTCAGAGCCTCATTGTACTCATCTTCTTGTGAGTGTAGCCGTCACATCTCTTCTCTGAGATAAAGCTGTCACCATTCTAACGAGTCTTGCACTCTGTATTTTTACAGTCTCTATACATTTATTTCACTAATAGAAATCGTGTATTGTTGTATTTCTATGTTTCTGGAAATATTTATATGTATTTCATTGTAATATCTCTTCTTCATTTCATTCCAAAAATAATCCGGATCAAATAAGAAACAAATGCTCTGTGATTATTTGCATTGCAGAGTAGAACACAATTGTTACTATTATGGAGATAAAAAATGTGCCTATCATAGTTATATTTCACATGCACATAGCTGAATGAGAACGCTGATAAGAATAAATATCCATTCAGGATGGATAAATGATTATATCCAAGACAATAAATGGAATCTCAACTCTTGAAAAAGTAATCACTGACAAACAACAAACACCTTTGGATTTTCAAGTTTTAGAACCGATAATGTTAATCAAACGAACATTGAATCATAAAAACTTAAAAAAAAAGAAACAACTATTGCTTTCATTTCTCCAAAATGATCTTTGAAGAGAAAATATGGCGTGATCAGGATTGGAACCTTCGTCAAAGAAGAAGCAAAGATCCGTGTTTTAGAGTCTCACTAAAAGTAAAGAAGATTCAAATTTCCAAATATATGCAGGCTCTATGCCAATAAAATGTTTTAAATCATGAAAATAAATCATGGCATGTCAAGAAATTTGAATGTAACATGAATAAGCATGCTATTAAACTCTATATTCAAATCCCTGGGATGGAAAGAAAAATCATTTTTTTATGCTTTCAGTTAATTTTTTATGCAATATTTCTTAATTCTAAAATGAAAGGATTTAAATGCATTTACAATCTAATGTATCAGAACTTTATGCTCATTGTAAATCCTAGGATCACTTATGCTTTTTTGCAGTAGATATGAAACTTATTTTTCTGGGTGCATATTTTGATTTCACGATGGAATATAAAATATAGAAAAAAAAAAATAGCTATGGCATACAAATATAATGGACAAACAACGTACACCTTTGGATTTTAAAGTTTAAGAATTGGTAATCTTAATCAAATGAATACTGAATCATAAAAACTTGAAAAAGAAAGAAGCAACTATTGTTTTCATTTCTCCAAAATGATATTTGAAGAGAAAATATGGCCCACTCAGGATTCGAACCTTAGTCAAAGATAGAAGCAAAGATCCTTGTTTTAGAGTCTCACAAAAAGTTAAGGAGATTCAAATATCCAAATATACGCAGGCTCTGTGCCAATAAATATAAATATTAATATATAAAGAAATAGCAATAATTCCATGTAAAGAAGTTAACTTGTCAATTCATACTTATGCATAAACAGAGTTCATTAACTGCACTAGAGATGTGAAAAATTAGTAGTTTTGCAACTGTAGGAAGCAGAAAATTGGGCTCAGTGCCAAACACATTGTGAGTACAAGTATAGAAAAATTAGTAGTTTTGCAACTGTAGGAAGCAGAAAATTGGGCTCAGTGCCAAACACATTGTGAGTACAAGTATAGGCATGCATACTATCTTATCTGGAAGGTGGTAGATGACAATTACAAGCAACATTTCCAACCCACCAAATGTTAGAGAGTAAATATAATCAGAAATAGGAAAGCAACAGACATAATCTAGAGGTAGTTGAGGTGAGATAACGAAATAACATAATCATGGAAGCTTTTAGACACAATCAATGAAATACCACAACGAAATGGAATGAAGAACAAGTGAAAGTTTGGCTTCATCTTTTCTGTAATTTTAGAGTGGTCTTTTGAGAAACCATCAATATTAGTTGAGGCGTTAATTCCATCCATGTAGATGAATCCAATAATTTTTTTAAGAACACCCAGCTTCTATGTCAACAAACAAAATCAAATAATTCACATTTGCAATGTAGCCGATAAGTGTGCTGGAAAGTAACACTGTTGAAGTAGTTGTGAAACTCCTTTATGCGATCCTTTCATCCTTCCAGCGCAATGCTATGGAGGCTGCTTTTGTCATTACACCAGTCGATAACAAGCTTCGAGTCTCCAATAATTTGAAGCATTGATATGTTGAAAATTTTGGATAAATAAAGAGTAGACCATACTCCCAACAACTCATCCCAGTTGTTTGTACCTGCACTAGTATTGAAAGTCCACTTAATTAAATTGCTTTGATTATATCCAATAATACCTCTAACACCACTATTTTGTCCGTCCCCCGCTATCGCACCATCAAACCAACCTACATTTTCTTGAACCCTGGGAGGCACCCTGTTATGTTGAGATGGGGAAATTAAGGGTGGATCTTTGCCCACCTTGTAAACCAGCAGTGCCTTCGAAGCCACTAGCTTAGGTATAGTCATGCCACCGTCAAAGAGAAGACTATTTATAGCTAGCCATACGCACCAACATACTACTAGAATAAGAGTAAGATGGGAGTGGTACTTGGAATCAAAGTAACCAAGGCCTTCTTCGATTCTCTGTCCCTCCCAAGTCAATTATAAATTTAGAATTCTCGCTAAGACATGCCATACCTGTTGTGTGAAGGAGCAGGACATTAAAAAATGAGATGTTGTCTCTTGATTACATCTGCGAAGAATACAGTAACTTGGGCCTTCCCATCCACGTACCAGTAGTACATCCCATGTGAGAATTTTATTTTTAAGTAGCAACCAGAAGAAACATTTTAGTTTAAGGGGTAGGTGCCATTTCCAAAGTTTATAGGACCAGTCCCTGATCACTGGTACCCACAAATTCTCTGCTAGAGCTCTGTAAATATTCTTTACCGTTGGATGACCCGATCCAACACCGCCCAACCACCATAAAACATCCTCCGATTCGTCTAAGAGGATACCCTCTCTAGCTAAAGCTCTTTTGTATTGATCCCATTCCTAAGCAAGAGTACGGGTTAAACCCATCTGAGAAGATTCTTTCCAATATGAGGCGCAAGGCGCAAGCATTGATGAATTCTTTGCTTGATATAGAAAGGTAATACCGCCCCTGTTTAGTGAAAAAAGAAACCTAAAAAAAGAAAGAAAACAAAAGAATTTAAAATTTCTTAAAAAAAACATAAAAAGACTAATTTAAAAAATTGGTATATATTTTTAAAAAATAATAAAGAAAAAAACACTTAAAATTAGAAAACATTAAAAAAAACAACTTAGAAAAAAAAAATATTAAAAAAATTTTAAAATTAAAAAAAGAAAAAAACCCTAAACTAAAGAAAATCTAATGTTTAATAAATTATAATTTTAAAATAAACATAAATAAATAAAAAATATAGAATATATAGAAAAATATTCAACAAGTATTAAAATGCTTAACAAATTTTAATATTACAAAATATATAGAAAAATATTTAGCAAATACTAAAATGCTTAACAAATTTTAATATTAAAATAAATTAAAGTCAAAACCAATTAATTCACATATAAATGTTGCATCAATATACAATTTTTAATGTAAGATTTATAGAAAACTAATTATTAAAATAAAATTATACATAAATAAATGCAATTTTTTATTGAAAAACATTTCACCAAAACTACATTTTAAAAATTAATTATTATTTCACTTTTTACTTTGATTCAACTTTAATTTTAGGTAAAGAGATTTAAATATATATTTTTTATTTTTTTTATTTTATGTTTCAGAAGTAAAAGTTGATTTGAGAGATAAAGTCAATCCTTAATAATATTTGTTACATCTTTTTTCTCTTCTTTT
>ML784609.1:0-14883 GCA_009831015.1 Picea engelmannii
AGACTAGGAGGTATAATTACAACTAATGGCCTAAAGCCAACATAAATAAAATAACATTACTAATATAATATACCCCAATTAAGGGGTAATGAGCCAATATTAGGGCTTAACAAAAAGTGCCTATACTCATCAAACACTTCCTTTGCTAAACTCCTTGAATGACAATATTTTATCCTAGGACCACAAACTGGGCATGGAAATTTACCCTTTGTTTGAATACCTACAAGATATATGAATAAATGTAGCGTAAAATTAGAGTTACAATTTAAAATAATGCATGATTTTTTCAAAAGAGATATATAATATTAAATCACAAAAATAAAGTAACAATATACCACAAAAATGTGTTAACCTGGGAGAATCATGAATTGTCCATGATAGTATTCCATGGAATTGAAATCGTCTTTGCCCTATTGGTCTAGAGATGTCATACATAGTGACGCTAACCCATAACTTCAACAACTCATCGATGAGGGGCTCAATATATACGTTCATATCTTTAACCCGGTACCTACCTGATTGGTTCAACCTACTGCATGATTAATTATACTTATCTAGATGTCGTGATATATAAAAGAAATAATTACCATGCATGAAACAAAGAAATGAAATATTTTGTCATGCTTTAAAGAAAATAAAAGATAATTAAATACATGGAACAATCATTCCCAACATTGTGTTCTCTCTCTTGATTGACATCCAAGGAGGAAGGTTATTGTTTATAACAAAAGCAGGCCACACTAAGTACGTATAATGAATCTCTCCAAATGGATTGACACCATCAACTGCCAACGAAAGTCTAACATTATGAGGTTCTTCTTTAAAAATTGGCAAATTTTATTTGATGTAGTTCAATGTAGAACCATCTGCAGGCATTCAAAGAACATCATCTCAACTTCTGTTCTTTGCATGGAAATCCATAAACTGTGCTATACTTTGGCACCTGAACAACCGCTGGAAACGTGAAATTATCAGAAGATAACGAAGAACTTTGCGAGACACATTCTTTGACACTTTATCGGTTTGATATATACTTATTTGACATTGTGGGAATTCATTTTCTAATTCATATTGTCCATAATATATGATATGATCATTAGGACATGCATCAATAGCTTGATAGTCCATTCCAATTTCTTTCATAATCACGGATATTTCTCGATATGTGCGTGGAAAAATATTTGACGTTAGTAATAGAACATCACCTAACAATATACAAAATTCTAAACAATAAGTCAATGTAAACAATATTCATCATCAATATATCATCCAATACACTAATTTACAAATTAGAAAACAATAGCAATATCGGAAAAAATTGAACCTTTTAAGTATTTGTGAACATGCAGGCATAAATAATTAACAAATTAAATACCTTGGTATCTGTGTGAGACATGTGTTTGATAAACCATTCAAAACCTTCAGGTTCACCAACAACAATATAGCAGATAAAATATTTGTTGTTGAGCATTCATAAAGAGGTTGATGTGACTTCTCGAGTAGAGGATCAACATCATGACTATCATCCTCGTTGTCCTTATCCATTGGAGAAAATGTGTCTTGGATCAATATATGTATATCATATTCTTGATTTGAATCACTAAAGTTATCTCCATCCATATCATAATTAATAACTTGATCAACAACTTCAATATTTTGATCTCGAAGTTCATCTCCATGTAAAGTAGTATTTCTGCTAGTACTTGGAAAATAACTTTCTGGAGGTCGACACTTCAGGGGCATCGTCTATATATTTAAAAACGACATAAAAAAGTTAGTGTGTATAGAAAATATAAAAATCTAGATAAGAAATATTACTAAAATTTATGACATACTGATTATTACAGAGAATACATTAAATATTGAATCCTCTTATCAAGGGACGATATTCATAACCCCCTTCGGCGTGCCCCTTATCCCTACAATGTTTTTGGGCTATTGTTATTAAAAGTCTTCTATTTTGCAAGCCTCTGCAATCATAGCAAGGGAAATAACATTTTCCATTGCCCCTCACCTCTAATGTCACTCTTAACTGAGCAAGCTTCCTGTCATTTTTGTTCATTGTGACAAATCCTTGTCCTGACAAGTAATTTTTTTACCTACAGAATACCAAACATTAAGTTGTCATTTTTTTATATTTTGGCTACTCCTTTCGATTATGATATGTTTATTTACAGTGACCTACATCTTTATAATAAGGTCAACATCTTTATAACAAGGTGATCATATGTGTAGAGGATCAACATCATGACGACATAGATAACATCTTTATAATAAGGTCATATGTGTACAAATGTTTTCTTTATATAATAACAACATATATACCTAACATAAGTTTAGGGTTAGTGTTTATGTATCTTATTAGCCCTGCTAAAGCAGGGAATATAGCAATCAATTACTATCATTTCACCAATTAGGGTTGAGTTTCAAGAGCAATTCCATATCTTTATCAATGAAAAGAGAGAGAGATTATTGCTACAATTGAAGGGAAAAGGGTATGTGGATTCCATAAACCTAGAATATTATGGAATCCACATATCCTTTTCCATAGAAAATACTAACTAGATACAAAAACCAAAGACATGAAATATGGTACTACACATATTATAATATATTATCAAGGAAAAAATTAAGCTAAATGAAATTTGGACATTTGAGAAAAAAATTACAAGTTAACTGAGTACATCAATAAAAAATAACATACTAACCATGCAAGTTCAAAAGCCGAGCTATGTAGATAGATAATTGGATTTGTTCAACCGGTGGGTGAGGAAAAAAATAAACAACTCAAACAAAAGCCAAGAATATTGTCACAACTATAGCAATTGTGTCGCAAAGTCTCTTAAAGTCATGTATATATAGATAAAATAGTCAACTAGCCGTTAACACTAACCAATGAGATAGGCAAAAATTTCGTCTCTATTGCCACGAAAGTTCATCGCTATAGCAATGAAAATCCCGACTAGGTTAAATTAATATTAAATTAATATTTTCATCGATATTGTAACAAGATTTCGTGGCAATATCCACGAAAATCCCGCCCTGTTTAAAAAAATGATGAAACTAGTGGAAGGGTGTAAAATTTCCATGGAATAATCCACCCATATGTAGTAGTGTTTGTCCAGTTGATAAAACAAATGACAGAGGTAACCTACAACTGAAATTTAGGTTGTATTCTGACCCTTCCAACCAGAGAGGGCTCTCTCAAACATGTAAAGACTGAAAATACTTAAAAACGATTTGGCAATGTGCACACAGAGGTCAGATTATGCAATAGGATAGGTTTTTTTTATTTTTAAAAGGGTTGGTAGGACAAACAAGAGAAATAAAACATTGAGAAATGGGGTCAAATCGTTAGATATACTATGAATATTAATACAACTAATGTACTCCTGAGGGAACAGAGGCAAAGTAATCATATCCTTCAACAATAAATAGTATTCAGATGATGGCAAGACAGAAAAGAGAAAATCCCATTACAAATGAGAGCATTAAACAAAGATGAATTCTCAATTGTAACTTTAGAAGAAATAACATAAGGCTTACTACAATGAACAGAGCACTTAACAAAGAGTGAATTTGGACCTGTAATCATTTAACATGATAACTACATTAACCATATGAAAGGAGAATCTATCAAGGATGAATTCTAATGATGTACTCTTATCTATTCTTAGAAGAAATAACATAAGTGAAATGAATGTGAACTAGCGGAAAACACACTAAATAATACACCATGATGAATCTCGATTATTAGAGAGCATTGTACTCCCATATTAATTCATAAGAAGATTCTAAGAAATTTACAAATAGTCCCTTCTCCTTCCATGTTGAAAGTCCCCCTCTCTCTCTACTCTTGTAAAATGAAATATATATCACTAAATGTCCTTTCCATCTCACAATTTTGAACTCCAACCCCTTTCCCAAAATATAAATAGTTACAAATAGAACATGACACTTTTTAACTGATCTCCTGCTTTTCAGGAGAAAAAATAGGCTTCAAAATGCCACAAGTAATTCTCAAATAGTAACAGATATGTAAAACATGAGATCTTTTTTTGTAGATAAGATTGTTCTGAAGAAAAACCTCTCTTTGTTTCTTGAAATTCATCAGGAATATGTGTCACAAAAGCATGTCTCGAAGAGGTAATCATGAAACTAAAAAATAGGGCTCCAAGATTCCTTTGAATTTCTCAATCCATGACACCTGTGTAAAATATGAAGGTTAATGTTCTTGGGTCCATGCTTGACAATAACCTCCTTTGAATTTTAAAAATTCATTTTGGTTCACCCAAAAAGCATCATGTAAATACTCTTTGATCTTCAACTCCTGCAGAAACTAACTGCCACATTCTCTTTGAAATGCCACTTGTACTTTTTTCAAATCTAATTTTATTTATCCATATTCTCCTTAAATATTTTGGAATAACATATTTAAATAAAAATAATTCCCAAATATTTTGTATCCTTTACAATTACATTTCCATAATTTAATTCATGCCCATGGTTTTGAAAAACCATTTATTGCTTGCTTCCTGTGGTTTTGAAAACCATGTCTTGGTTACCATCTCCTCTAAAACTTCTCTATTATTTTGCAATTTGATTTTATGAATTTCATAAATTAAATTAAAAACCATCCATTGTTTCTACACACCATGTCTTGTTTTTCCAAATAAATATTTACCATTTTACTGTGAAAACTATTTACTGGATTCTTTCCCATAGTTCTAAAAACCATGTCTTGGAAACCATCTTGGTAAACTATGAAAATATCCATTGATCTTCCCCTTTTACTTTTGTAAAAACTTTGGATAAAAAATTATCCAAATCTTCCATTCATGTACATTTTCCCATCCAAAAACATTTATTTCTCTGCTGTAAAATTTAATTTTCACCTTTGTGAAATTCTTCCACCCAGAGGAAACATTCATCATAAAAACTTTATAGTTCATATTTAGGGCACCCATATTCATGAAATTATCTTAATTTATTGTGGGGAACATGAAATAATATAAATTCAAGGTAAGGAAATCACGAAGCTTGTGGAGAGTGGTTTTAGTCCACACCACTCCATCTCCTGCAGTCCACTAGGAGATGACACAGACACCAACATAAAACATAGTGGTTTGGATTGCGGAGATCTCCCCAATTTTAAACTGTGTGCTCTTTTAACCTCCGCAATGGATATGTTCCCTCCATCCACCCTTTGACTTTTCCACTTAGTTTGATATTCATGCCCATGAATTGACCTAAATTATATATTGGATTAAACATTAATATAAATATTCTAATATTCTAAGGACTTTGGCATATGAGGCTCATCACATGACTTTGTGGATAGGATAAGGGATCTTAAGATTAATAAAAGGAATATTTTTAATTTTCAACCGGAATATGATAATAAGGGTAAAAATGTATGAAGTGATGGGACCAAGGAATTTAGATAAGCATTAAGGATATATATAAGTTTGGGATATTTTCCAATTTTGACTCATGGAGGACATGATTATTTTGGATGATTAGTCGAGTGAAGGATTTAGGTGATGGGAGCTTGACGGAGGTGGTGAAAAAGTTTTAAAATCTAAGTGGAAAGATAGTACAAGGACAAGATGCTTTGAAAAAATTAATACAAACTAGCATGTAATAACATTGGCTCCAATGGGGATGTTATCCTCCCAGTGAGGTAGAAAAGAACTCATAGACCCGGTGCCTGATCCATTGGGATGCTCCCAAAACATGTGTCTACCATGCTCTGACCTGTCACCAATATCCATTGAAAACCCAAGTGTGTACACTGCTCTCAATTGAAAACTGAACACTAAGTACACCACTACAATATGAATGTACACACTATTGAAAACCCAAACTAAAAACTGCTTGAACAACAAGATTATTTTCACACTCTTATCTACTCTAAAAATGATGAAATGAATACTCAATCAAGTGATGCTAAAGTTCCAATGCATCCAATCAAGTGATGCTAAAGTTCCAATGCATCCAATCAAGCGATTGGCTTCCCAATTGTCATCTGCTCACATTTTTCTTAAGCAGGAAGACAAATGTAAAATATGGCAACTGAAAACAAAAATTGAATTCAAAATTAGAGCTTATGAATGAAACAAATCCCTCCTTCACCGATGACTGTAATAGGATGGCCACAAGATCTTGAAAACCATGAAAAATCATTTCTTCTTGATGAACAAAAACAGAAAGACAAGCCTCTTTCATAAGTTTTTGTTGTTCTTGCTCTATTTCTTCAGTTCTTAGAACATTGTCAAATGAAATGGAAACAATAGGTTTTTCTACTCTTCCATGCATATCAACAAAAAAATTCATATATCATTGAACAACTTAAAATATGATAGCCATATTATGTGCATCAAGGCTATCCTCTTGTTCATCAAACAATTCTGAATTGGTTTTATTAACCTTCATGAATTTTTCTTAAGGACTGTCATTTTGACTTTCAAATGAATGAAGGGAAATAAGATCCTTCTCATAATCTTCTTGCAAATGTGAAAATCCAACATCATGAACTATTTCATAGTCTAGAGTTCCCATGGATGCATTTTGAAAACCATGATTTTCAAAGGAATTAAATAAAACAATTGCCTCTTCATTATCTTTATGTATTTATGATTGAAAAGTGGCATGCATTGTTTTGTTTATTTCCTGAAACTCTATGTCATTTGTTGGTTCACTGCTTGAAGTCTCCATAGATGCAGTTTTAGAACCCTCATCCATGTCTAGGCCACTTAGAATTTGAACAACCACATCATTCACAGGGGAAGAAAGACAACTTTGAAACACTTCGTCTTGCTGGAAATCTTGTTGAATATCTTCATCAAGTTCAGGAGAAGGAACATGATTTTTAGCAACAATTTCTTGATCAACTTCATCCTCATCCAAAGGATGGGATACTATTTGTTGTTGGGATGAATATTCATAAACGGCTTCTATGATTTCATCATTCATACACTCTTCATTACCAAAAACATTTTCAAGGTACTTAATGAAATGTTCGCAAAATTCACAACAATATTCAAACACCAAGAATGAAGGATTAGATTCTCCATAATGCTTAAAGAATGTTATGTGTAAATCCTTAAGAGAGTATAAGCTAAGTGGTTTTAAACCTTCATACCATAATATTTCTTCCCCCTCCAGAGTAGCCATAATCATTTTCATCAAACAATCCTCATGAAATTCAACTCCCAGCTTACATATGTGCATGTGAAATCTAATCAAGTGCAAGGCAGTATCATTTCCTTCCCCATATTTGAATTTAGGAAAATATTTTTGCCAATCTATGTGAGGAATACGATTTTGAAAGCCAGGAATATGAGAGTGATTAATTGGAGCATACCTTGCAGATATGTGATCCATCTTGAAGCAGCAGAGTCATCAATAAAATATTTAGGCTACTGAGTCTTTAGATAGTGAAGTTGCCATTAAAATTTTGAATTCTAGATTCTTAAAAATGGAGTCATCAGGTGAATGATGTACAACCTTTCTGTGTCTGAATACTTTCCACCATCAGTACTCAGATATGAAATTTGTCATTTATCCCAGGGAATATTTAACCTTCACTCCCCGACAATGATGCCAAAATGTTAACACTCTGTAAATTTGTTCGACTGATAAAAAAAAATCCAGAGATAACCTACAACCCAACTTTAGGTTGGATTTTGACCCTTCCAACCAGAGAGGGATCTCTCAAACATGTATAGACTGAAAATACTCAAAAATGATTTCGCAATGAGCACACATAGGCCGAATTATGCAATAGGACAAGTTTTGTTTTAGTTTTTAAAAGGGTTGGTAGGAAAAACAAGAGAAAGAAAACATTGGGAAATGAGGTCAAATCCTGAGATATACTATGAATATTAATACAACTAATGTACTCCCGAGGGAATGGAGGCAAAGTAAGCATATCCTTCGGAAATAAATAATATTCAAATGATGGCAAGACAAAAAAAAGAAAATCCCATTACAAATGAGAGAATCAAACAAAGATGAATTCTCAGTTTTAACTTTAGAATAAATAACATAAGGCTGACTACAATGAACAGAGCACTTAACATAGAGTGAATTATGGACATGTAATCATTTAACACGACAACTGCATTAACCATATGAAAGGAGAATCTATCAAGGATGAATTCCAGTCATGTACTCTTAGCTATTATTAGAAGAAATAACATAAGTAAAATGAATGTGAACTAGAGGAAAACACACTAAAGAATACACCATGATGAATCTCGGCTATGAGAGAGCATTGTACTCCTGTATTAATTCATAAGAACATTCTAAGAAATTTACACACAGTCCCTTTGCCTTCCTGGATAAAATTCCCCCCCTCTCTCTACTCTTGTACAATGAAATATATATAACTAAAGGTCCTTTCAATATCACAATTTAGAACTCCAACCCCTTTACCAATATAGAAACATTTACAAATAGAACATGACATGTTTTAACTGATCTCCTGCTTTTTAGGAGAAAAAATAGGCTTCAAAACGCCACCTCTAATTCTCAAAACGTAATAGGTGTGTAAAAAATGAGAGTGGTTTTTTGTAGATAATCTCGTTCTGAAAACAAACCTCTCTCATTTTCTTGAAATTCATCTCCAGCTAGCTGGAATACGTGTCACAAAAACATGTCTAGAACAGGAAATCATGAAACTGAAAAATAGGGCTCCAATATTCCTTCGAATCTCCCAATCCATGACACCTATGTAAAAAATGAACAAGGTTAATTTTCTTGGGTCCATGCTTGACAATAACCTCCTTTGAATTTTAAAAAATCATTCTATTTCACCCGAAAAGCGTTCTGTAAATCTGTTTTTCTCTTCAACCAATACGGAAACTGACTGTCGCATTATTTTTGAAATGCTACTTGTACTTTTTTCAAATATAATTTTATTTATCCATATTCTCCTTAAATATTTGGGAATAATATATTTAAATAAAAATAATTCCCAAATATTTTTTATCCTGTACAATAACATTTCCATAATTTAATTCATGCCCATGGTTTTGAAAAACCATTTATTGCTTGCTTCCCATGGTTTTGAAAACCATGTCTTGGTTACCATCTCCTCTAAAACTTCTCCATTATTTTGCAATTTGATTTTATGAATTTCATAAATGAAATTCAAAACCATCCATTGTTTCTACAAATCATGTTTTGTTTTGCCCAATAAATATTTACCATTTTACTGTGAAAACTATTTACTGGTTTATTTCCCGTGGTTTTGAAAACCATGTCTTGGAAACCATCTTGGTAAACTATGAAAATATTCCTTGATCTTACCCTTTTACTTCTGTAAAAAATTTGGATAAACAATTATCCAAATCTTCCATTCACATACATTTTCCCATCCAAAAATATTTATTTCTCTGCTGTAATATTTAATTTTCACCTTTGTGAAACTCTTCCACTAAGAGGAAACACTCATCATAAAAACTTCATAGTTCAAATTTAGGGCATGCATATTCATGAAATCATCTTAATTTATTGTGGGGAACATGAAATAATCTGAATTCAAGGTAAGGAAATTGTGGAGCTTGTGGAGAGTGGTTTAGTCCACACCACTCTATCTCCCGCAATCCACCAGGAGATGACACACACCCCAACATAAAACATAGTGGTTTGGATTGCAGAGATCTCCCCAAGTTTTAAACTTCGTTCTCTTTTAAAATCTGCAATGGATATACGCCCTCCATCCACCCTTTTACTTTTCCACTTAGTTTTAGATTCATGTCCATGACTTGACCTGAATTATATATTGGATTAAATATTAATATAAATATAAAAATATAAAAATAATTATATTAATAATTATAAACCTTTTTCCATTTTTCTAAGGACTTTGGGCATATGAGGCTCATCACATGACTTTGTGGATATGATAAGGGAGTGTAAGCTTAATAAAAGGAATATTTTTAATTTTCAACGGGAATATGATAATAAGGGTAAAAGTGAATGAAGTGATGGGACCAAGGACTTTAGATAAGCATTAAGGATAGATATAGGTTTGGGATATTTAACAATTTTGACTCATGGAGGACATGACTATTTTGGATGATTAGTCGAGTGAAGGATTTAGGTGATGGGAGCTTGATAGAGCTGGTGAAAAAGTTTTAAAATATGAGTGGAAAGATAGCATAAGGACAAGATGCTTTGGAAAAATTAATACAAATTAGCATGTGATAATATGGGGAGCATTTCAGCTCCTTACCAAACCATTTCTTCGGGAGGAGGTCACGTTTCTCTGTCATCTCGATTCATCAGACATGTACATGTCCCATTTTCTGTCACTAACCCCACACAGGGATGGGGAGCCTCTATGGGTAGCAGATCCCAATATGCTAGTATGTCATCCACTTCAACCCCATTCACACTTTACATTGGGTTCGGGAGAAACCCTTTCACTAAGTCTGCAGTTTCGGTAGGGGACAACCCCTTCCAAGGTCAACCCACCCCCTAGCAAGGAACTGTGTCTTCTCTAGGAGTGCCTTTGGGGAGTACCCCTCTCCAAGGACAGTGGAATCCCTTCCAAGGGATGTTGCAAAGGGGAGACAACTTTCCCATTTAGTCCACCCCCATATCAGGATTTCTTCCTTTCCATGGGGGGTCCACTGGAGGTAACCTCTGTTTTTCTCTTAGGAACCAGATAGGTGGAGGTTTTCCTTCATTTAACTAAGGGACCCAAGGATTTATCCCAAGATATGGTTCAATAGAAAACTTGTTTTGGAAACTTGGAGCCAGTTACAACCCAAGACCTTCTTTTCAAACCTCTCATCAGTCAATGACGCAACCCAGGTTACCATTTCTGGAAAATTTTCATTTTTCATATTTGTCCAGGATAATGAGTGATCATATTTGTCATGACCCCATTTGGCCTATGGTATCGATTAAATTACCTTTGAACATTCCAAATTTTGAGGGGAAAAGTGGTGAAGACCCACAGGACCACGTCACAACATTCCTCTTGTGGTGCTCATCCAAATATTTAAATGACGATTGAATTAGATTGTGTTTGTTCCAGCATACTCTCACTAGAGGCACTGCCAAATGGTATATTGAACTCAAGAGGTAGAATTACTTGATGTTTGGTTATTTAGCTATGGTTTTCTTAAACCACCTCTAACTCCATGTCTGGTACGATGCCGGGAAAAAATTGTTGGCTAACTTTGTATAGGACAACACCACACACATTTTTTATTACATTAGATAATGGAGGAGACGGAAGAGCCAGATTAAGGCTATAGTCCCACCGTAGTTCCTCCTTGAAGGTTTCCTGAAATCCTTAGTCTCATATATTTAGGAGGACGTCACAAATTCGGGAGTGTTTTCAAAAGAACAAGCAATATTTCGAGAAAAATAGTTAGAGCTTGTTGATTAAGGTTGGTTGTCATTGACGTCAACCCTTGAAGAAATCCCTATAGCATAAAGGCTTGGGTAATGGAACCAATATTGTTTGATGTAAATAAAACTCATTATTGTTTTGTCATGTTTGATAAGAAGTAAATATGGATTAACTCCAAAGTGGTCCCCTTATGGTGAAAGCCCTCACAGGAAGATGCTTTGTGGAGTAAGAGAACCCATGATTAATTGTGGAATAATGAGATGAAGGAAAGTGATTTTGTCAGGGAAAATATCCTATATGGATAGTTCTTGTCATTTCATTTCCAGTGGTATGTGGAACATCACATAACTCCTCACGGTTTGAGAGTTATGGCCTTACGAAGTTGGAGGACCCTCATATGTCATCTAGAAGCCCCAAAAGGTCAAAGTCGTCAAAGTGGTTTAAGAGATTTTAAAAGGTAAATAATAAAGTGAAGGGAAGAGTGTATTATAATTAAAAGTGAATACAAAATCATTTTTTTCAATAATAAATTTAATGGAGAAATTAGAAGTGGACCCAACCCTAAAATAAGGAAAGTGGGCCAAGTGACCTAGAAGATGTTTTTAAGGAAGCCACTTGGAGAGTATAAATAAGAGGCAAGGCTCTCTCATTTGAATCAAACTTGAGCATATTGAATATAYATATGTGTCTAAGGTAACCAAGGATATATAAACTAGAATTYTGAGTGAAGGTGAAGAAAAGAAGGCCAAAATACAAGGAAGGATAAATTCTTTTGATGGTGCTTTCTAAGGTATGTTATTTACAGGTCATCTCACCATTTTCGCTATAACTTTTTTAATATAATGATTCAGACCRTTAAATTKMTATGCAAGTGAKAAAACATATCCAAGTATATATGAAAMAAYATTCAGCTTGTGGGTCATTGTATTTTKGGAKTTACACTCCGTGGAAAATAGGATTTGTGGCCAGTCCTGAAACTAGTCAAAATCAGGTGTTTMTGGTAAAAACGTCATAACTTCTCCATAACAGATCCACATTCCATGAGACWAAATTTTTTGGTTAGGGTAMATTCTATAGTATTCTTTGTAACAGTTGGAGATCATTTCATCAAATATGTTGTTCAKGGCACACTCTACAAGGTCACTCTCTAGAATAAGATAGAATTCAGCAAGGTATGCCATTTTTTGYATAACTCCTTTTCTGAGAGGTTCCAAGTAGTGAAACTTGGAGTAATTGCATAAAACACACTGAAGAACATATTATATCAGTTCKAYATMTTTATACATTACAGGTTCAAAGTTATGATTACTTAAATTTAGGGTTGTTGACTAATCCAAAACTATGCATGTGAGACTAAAGAAAAGTTTGATGAAAATGCTAGTCTCTTGTTTTTAAATTTAAGGAAGGTTTGTAGGAATGTGATCATATACACTAGGTCTATTACAGAGCTACAAATCATATTTGGATGATGAAATTGATGAGGGATTTTGGTTGTGGTGCATGTTGAGTACATGGTTGAGACCAATAGTTGATGAGTTGGCGCACATACATGAGGTGTATAGTTGATGATGTTGGTACATATTGATGAGTATTTGACACATGATTGGTAGATACTTCGTACATGGTTTCTCTCACTTGTTTATGGTACAGGTTGATTACAGGTTGAGTTATAGGTTGATGCATGGTTGATGCATGGTTCAGATTTATTGGTACAGGTTTACAGTGGTATATGTCATAGTGATAGTGTGACAGTGGTTCCATTATTCTACTTCTACTTCAAGGTGGAAAGATGGGGCAAGATCAGGTGGTTGTAGCCACCTTCGGGTTGTACCCAGAGAACATTGGGGGTTGTAGCCTCCTTCTGGTTGTAGCCAGAGAATTTGGGAGTTGGAGCTTCCCTCAGGCTGTATCCTGAGAAACTAGGAGGTTGGAGCCTCCTTCCAGTTGCGTCTAGAAAATAAAGGAAGTTGGTGCTTCCAATGAATGTAATTCTTCAATACATATAAAAAAAAGTGTTTCGTGGTTTTCTCCTTATTTGGGTTTCCACGTAAAACACTAGTGTACTGTGTATATGTGTGATTGTTTATTTCTTACTGCTCATTATTGGATAATAATTCTACATTGATATAACATTTGAAGAAAAAGGATTATAACTACGCTATTACTGATTCACCCCCTCTCTCAATAATCCAACAATTGGTTTCAAAGAAGGTTCCTTCAGAAATCAGTTTAACCACTGAAAGGTAGATCATGGAGAGTACCAACTCGTATAAAAATGGAATACCACAGTTTGATGGACAGAAGTATGCTTTTTGGAACGTAAGGATGAAGGCATATATACAGGCACAGGGATTTCAAGTTTGGCAATCAATTGTAGATGGATACACAACACCAACAGTTCCACCAACAAATGACAAAGAAGTGAAACTCGGTGAGAATAATTCCAAATCCATAAATTCACTTTTGAATGGTATCAGTGATACAGTATTCACCAAAGTTGCACATTGTAAATCTGCTAAAGAGATTTGGGACAAGCTTCAAAATATTTATGAAGGAGATTCAAAATTCAAAGCAGCAAAGTTTCAAACTTACAAGGGTCAGTTCGAACAACTAAAAATGAAGGAAGATGAAGATATCACAACCTACTTCTTACGATTCGATGAAACAGTGAATGCAATCATAGGATTGGGAGAATAAATCAAAGAATATGTAATTGTTCAAAAGGTACTAAGATCTCTTCCCATGAGATTCATCCCTAAGATATCAACACTAGATGAAAGATCAGATCTAAACTCAATAAGAATGGATGAACTGCATGGAATCTTCACAGCATATGAGATGAGAACTGAACAGGAAAATCCAGATGTAAAAGAAGGAGCCTTCAAAGCATCCAAAAGATCAAAGAAAAAGAAAAAGGAACAAGAAGAATATAGCAGCAACAATGACGTCTCAGAAGATGGTGAAGAAGTGGCCAACTTCATCAAAAGACTAAACAAGCGAACCAATGGTAGGTACAGAGGTAAGTTTCCTTTAATTTGTTTTAATTGTGATGGTATTTGTCATTTTACTAACAAATGTCCTCATAAGAAAAAGAGAAATGATGAAGGCTACTCAAAAGACAGAAAAACATATAAAGGTAAAATAACTACAAAGAAAATTTTCAAGAAAAACTTTTGCACCAAAGAAGACATCTCATCATCAGATGAAGATGATGTTAGTGACAGTGAAACAGGGAGAGTTCTATTCATGGAAGTAGAAGACTCTGATAAAGAAGACTCCGAAGATGAATATGAAGAAGCATATGAAGAAGAAATTGAAGAGGTGGAAGTTGACTTCCGAGAAGAATTAATGAGTGCCATAGAAGTTATCACAAGAGAAAAGAAGAAAAACAAGAAACTACAAGCAAAACTAGATAAGAAAAAAGACACTCAAAAACTAGAACAAATGATCACAAAATTGAAGGTTCAAATAGAAAAATATAAAAGAATTGAAGAAGCACTCAAAGAAAA